>MNPL01013718.1:9799-19799 GCA_002081605.1 Tropilaelaps mercedesae | reverse complement strand
CCAACTGTTTTACTGCTCGATGGTGTGGCAACCATGCCTCAAGGACTAGGCTTACGTCACTGTCCGCATGCGATTTCCATTTCTAGCAAGAAGTTTCTGAGAAACTTAATATTATTAATTTTCCTAATAATGATATCGCCTGCTGGGTGATCAGTCCTTCACGTGTGTAGCTGACGACCACACGCAGCATCAACTTTGTCAACTTCACTGAACAATCAATTCATGTTTGTCGCAAAAATCTACGCAGCGATTATATCATCGTTTCTTCAAAAAAACTAACGCGAAAACTGAACGTCTAAATAATCCATTTTTCCAAATCCTGATCTGCTTGCTTTAGTCTCACACTTTTGTAGTGGGGCTATTTTGTCGTCTCTGGTAAAGGTGAATTTGTACTGTATCATATTAGTTCAGCTCCAAGCGTTGTCTGTGCTGGTCCAAGGTGAAATTAGCAATCCATGAGGAAATGCTTCTGCAACTAAAAATGCTGTAAACACAAAACTTTAGCCCGTTCTCTGTGCGCAATTTGCATGCTAAATTATACAGACGCGCTACAGCCTTCTCGAGGACCTCAGAAGCACTCAATGGTATATGCCGCGACGGAACCCTAGCTCGGAAAGTTTTTAGTTGTACGGTAAATCCAGAAACCTGTTAAAGCAAAAACCTTTCAGAAATGTTTATGTGAAAATACGTGCCTATAGACTGCAATGTGAATATAATCGTTTGCTACGACGTGTCATAGCTGTGTCATTTGTCAAGATCACAAAACGGTGACGCTGCTGTTGAAAAGTACGGACCCAGACCTGCAAAAAAACGTCGAACACTTTCCATACGGTACGCAGAAGTAGAGCTATTATCCATTAGTCGATGAGGCGATTAACTAGTATTTTCGGTAAAAATTTAAACAATAAATTCACCGTTACGCTAAATTTGCCGTTTGCCGCAAGAATTTACCGCGGAAAAATCTTGCTCCTTGGACGGATACATTTTGCTAATCATCTTAGAAGCTGTTTAAGCTAGCGAAAGGACGTACATAAAAGACAGTGAAGCGCGAGAGATTTTTAAACAACGTCAGGTTGAGTGAAATTTAAGAGCGAATTGCGATAATGTCCACTGGGCGTCTTGAGATCTGAGTGACAGGCAGGCAGGCAGGCAGGCAGGCTTAAAACATCGAAGATCGAGGATGGCCATCAGCTGTTAAAGCCTGTCGTAGATATCGCATACTGTATAGTCCGCTCTAAGGCAAATATTTTTCGTGTTCATACAACTATTCTAACATCAACGGTTTTTAGAATAAGCTCAATAACTCGATCACCAATTTAGCCTCCCGTTCGCCGATTAATTGCATTAACATTTGAGGGTAGTATAACTTTGCTAGATCAAAACGCAAACAGACCAAAATATTCAGCCTTCAATTCTAAATCTATCACATACGTTGAATTTTTCGGTAGCTCGAACGATTTTTTGAGCTAATTAGTAAAATGCGTCATGTTGGAAGTGGTAGCGTGGCAAATGTTTGCGCTAAACCACAAACGACCGCTGCAGTCATTTCACCGCTTAGGAAAACGCATCAACTGAAATTTGAGAAGAAATTATTTGCAATGAATTTATCATTTTCTCAATAATTGCTTTCACACCAACAGCAGAGTATTGTTCGCTTTTGTTTCCGTTGTTTGAATTCGTGTGAAGGCACGACAAACCCATAGCGACCTCTAGCGGAATTGTATACTCGAACATGCCACAAACGTGTTGTTTCTTATTCCACAATATCTTTTTATTAACTAGTTCTTCATATGAATCATTCGACGAAGACCATCGAAGAACGCCAGTGCAATATTTTTGTGGGTTTTCTAGCTTATCATGTCAGTGTCAGACTAGCATTTAGGACTGCGAATCCAAAAATGTCTGTTTCGATTTGTCCAGATGGGCGTTGAGTGGATTGCTTGAATTTCAGTAGTTCAATTTTAATGAAAAACAATTTCGAAAATGGAGCCCCTCTAAAAAAAAAATGACAACTGGGGCCGAACGGTTAGACCTCGACCCGATAACAAAACGCGACTGTTCGCGTTTTCGTCCACCGAAGTCGTTGTGGCTTCATTTTTCAACAGATTCCGTTGCCCTACTGGTGTCATGAGTCATAGGATATCGGTCAGCGTGGGTATCACAAACTAGCGCAATTTATACAGGGTGTGTTTTTGCAATTGGATTGCTTGCCGTATGAGCGTCGGCCAAATTGGAATTTCAGGGCAATAGAGAATGAAAGACGTCTCTTTGTTGATAGGATACGCTATTTAATTTGAGAAAGAACTCTCCCGGTCTGGAAAAAAAAACTAGATTCGACAGATTTATCGGAATTCCAAGTTTGATTAGTGCATCTAAATCCCCTTCGTCGTTTGTGATATACTAGGCTGTACAAATATTCTTAAAGAGGCTGTCGGCGACAAGCAGGTACCTCGAACGGGAAGCTCGTGTTTCTTAGAGAAGCTTCGAACATCGATGATTTTCAATGACTCATCACCGCTTTCAAGGCGTCGTTTGGAATCGTAACATCCAGTTTCGTTTATAGCAAACTGGCCTGTTACAGCCCCCTAATGACCCCTCAGGCGGTAAAGCAAGAAACCGTTTCATTTTATCAACAGTCTAGCTCGAACTAATGGTCGACTTCGCATTAATGATCGGAAATTGGCAGGCCATGAAAGTTTCCGTTTCACTGCGAACCCGACATTTGACATTGGTCCTGAGCCTTGCGTATAATGAAGTTCAACTTCGATTGCGTCGAAAAAGAGACACGGTAAACTGTGGAAAACAGGCATAGGCAACACGTCCTAATTTGTGGTCAACGTATATACGAAGCCTCAGACTGAGAGCGTGGCAATAATCTTTGAATAAAACTGAGCTTATCTCGTTTCTTAGATCGACCGAACTTCAGTAAAATACACGACCAACACGATGATGAAATTCGAAACGTATTTGACCTTCAAAGTCAAAACTGACTACAAGACATTTTTTTGTCGCAAAACTCTTATTACAGCATAAAATAATACTCATCTTGTAAACTAATCAAGAGAGTCCATCTGTCTTGTGCGGAGCTCCTCACCACGGAGCTGCGTAACGCCGTAACGTTTTCTGTCTTCTGGCAGCACCCGAACAATGTCCGAACTGTGACGAAAGCTCAAAATACGTAAGTTACGTCTACGAAAACGTAAGTTTTATCCACAGAAGGGGGATGTTTGTGCTGCGTGCTTTTCGCTCGGTTAAGCCGTTCGACCCGTGCGCCCCGTGCGCCGCATGCGACTCACCAGGCGCATTTTATGGAAGGATATTAGAGCAGGAGCAATCTGGCAAGTTATTTTTTTGTTGAGCTTGGAAGCTTTTTCTACTTCTGCTTTCCCTACGCGACCCGTCGTTCCTGCTGTGTGCGCTTGTGTGACGCTTCCCTGAGACTGTGATAAGTCTGGAATGAGGTACGCCACGTAAATACCGCGTAGAATTAAAAAAGCGCACCACTTTCTTTCCATTCCCAGGTTTGTCGACTGCTCGATTTCGTTCTAGATCAGCGTTTACCCCATCGTCGTTAGGCTAGGATGTTTCACTTTTGGGCATGTCCAAACAAAAGCTCATTTTTCATGAAAACATAGCCTTGCAATTTCGAATGCGCTTGAGCAGACCGCATTCCCGATAAACGTTATGGCAGGTGTACGTCACGCACATGAGCTTACTTTTCCTGCGCCAGACGGAACGTGAGAGTGAAACTTAAACGTCGACCCTTTGTTCGCATCCGAGACACTCGTTCTTCACTGGTGAGCCACAAACTGTATTATTAACTAGTCTACTGAACTTCCCCCGCCGGGCCAGCCCAACGGGAGTCCACATCAGCGGTCTAGGCCGACCGACACTTCCGGTACTTCCGCCCCAGCAGCCAATCGACGGTCTGCTGGCCTCCCTCCATCTTTTCACCATAAAACCGTGAACATTCCTCCATTACTGGACGGCAAACTTCCGGGCGTTTAATCGAGTCGAGACAGAGACACGGCACAACAGAGAGAAATGTCTTAAGCAAACGGGCGAAATTGAGTGTGCGATTCTCATCGCCGCCGCCGCCGCCGCCGCCGCCGCCGCCGCTCGCGAAATCTGAACCTGCATCCAACAGTGCTCAGTTGATCGCTAACCCGTCCACTTGTCGCACTGCACTAATTTTACGTTCTCTCTCTCTCTCTCTCGGCCTCTCGCTATTTTAGTGTTTTCCTTCTCTGTTCTCTCTGTCTTTCGTTAATGCCCTTTTGGTTTCTACGCGTACGGACGACGTTCAACAACGGCCTCCTAGCCGGAAATCTGTAAACCTGACGCGCATCGCGCGGCTTTGGTTAGCAGCTGTCCGTGGTCCTGTTTGCGCGGTGCTTTTGTTCGTATAGGACCCTTTTGCTTCGTGTGACTCTTCCCATCATTCGGGCACGCTCCCTACAAAACACTTTCTCTCTCTATCTCTCTCTCTCTATCTGTCTATCTGTCTGTCTATCTCTCTATCTTGTCGTTCTCTCAACTCCCCACTTTGTCCCCTCCGACTTTCTCTCTCTCGGCTCCTCTGTGGTACCACTCCTCGTTGGTTTCTCGTTGCCAGTCGGCCTTCTAATGGCCCTAATCCCCAGCTAATTGGCGAAACAGCCGTTGTGGAGCCTCCCGCCAGCTCCAGTCGCAACTTCAATCCTCGACCCAGCTCTGCCCTTCGCCCTTCCCGATTTCCCTATATTCCTGCTTTTCCCACCAGAGCCACTCAGCTCCTCAGTCTGGCTGGCCTGTGGTAGCCGGGCACCAGTCAGCAGTGCAGACCTTCCTCCCTCCAGCCCCGCGTCGCCTTTCGGCATGTGCATGGCGCATGGCATGTCTGCTTTCGTCGCGACCAACGGTGGCGCTCAGCAAGCCTGGCCGCCCACGGACGGGGGCGGCGAAGCAAAGGCGAAGGGAAGCTAGTTCAGCCCCCGGCTGAGATGCTGCGAGGGATCGTGGAAGCGAGTAAGAGGCGCACCAGATCTCCGGGAATGCTGCTTTGGCTAAGCGAGGCTGTTTGTGTCCGTCCCCCCTCTCTTCTATGGCCCCCTTCCCGGTCTCCCTCCGATTGCCAGCTCCATAAGAGAGGCCAGCCCCCGTCACAGCGATGGCAGTTTACACCACCAGGGGAGTGTAACCACGATAGCAATAGTAATGCTCCAACTGCCATTGCCGCCTGCGCTGGTGCAGCTGAGCGAGGCTAATGAGCGCCGCCATACTGGCCGTCAACGTGCACCCACTTGATACACGTGTTGTCCACGAACACCACACGGATCGGCGCGTGACGAGAATGGGCCCTGGAACGAGCCTAATACGCCGCCCATGGAATGGATGAAACGACACACATGAATACACACACACACACACACATATACATGCACGCGGTCGCGCATACACTGGACATACGATTCATCATCATCATCCGCCTTTAAGCGAAGCGAAGTGAACGACGATAACGACGCCAGATCAGCAAAAAAAGATCGGCGTAGCGCTGAACAGATGAAAGATAGAAACAAAAGCGATATAGAGAGAGAGAGATAGGGAGAGGGAGTTGTTTCGTTTAGTTTCGCGAGATCTACACGCTATTACAGAGTGGGCGCGCCTTAACGGCCCAGTGATGGGGGATGTAAAAATGTCCGTTGTTATTCTACTATCGAAATGGTTGCTTACAAACGCTGAGCGCCACAGGTGGCGGCCAGGTCGGAGCGTCTGCTCGTCTGTGAGCGTCACTCAACAACAACGAGCAGGAGTCAAATACGTGAAGGTGTTTTTCGTGCGCCGTTTCCAGTTCGCTCGGTTCACACTCGTCTAACGAACGAGGACAGTTACCAGGGCAAGCAAACAATGAGTGGACGATAGTTCGTCGTTATTCATGAGTGAGTCACCAGTTAGTTTCGATGTCCTTTTTGTGTCCGCGTGTGTCCTAGTGTGCTTTCAATGATGAAGCTGTCTGCCTTCAGTTAGGTCCACTCACCGGATGCCCAACGAATGCCCACGCACTGGCCGAACTTATCGCTGCTCAGACGTCGTCCTCCGTAAGTTCCGAACGTCATGGAACCTACTGATGGTGATCTGTTTTCGATTTGGTGAATTTGCTGACTAGATCGGCGTCACCGGACCGCTGCCATTCGGCAGCCGACGACGCGAGTCTGTGCGCGCTGCGCAATCGAGTGCCTCGACAGGCATGAAGTTACGTGCCGCATCGAGGAACAATTTTTTGCGTAACTTGAGGTAGCGTCATTAGTTCAAGTGCTGCGTTGTCGCTGTGTACGGACACGTTGACCGAACACAGAAGCGAAGTGCCACGAAGTAGCGAGGACCGTTACAGCGTCCAAAAATGTTATCAATTAGAGTGCCGGTCAGCGTTGGCTAGATTTTGCAAAATTTTATCCAATTTTCCAACCATATTGGACACGGCTTCCTGCGAACTTAGTTTCGTTCGCAAGTCTCCGTTGAGGGTGCCTGTTCGTCATTGTTTCGCTCTTTCATTTACGAAGTATGAAACTAGACCGACTCTGTGAAACACCTATAGGTTTTTTTTCCAATCATTACTACAAAATACACTGAGGAATACGCTCCGGTGCACGTCCAATTCGCCGTATTCCGTGGAGAATCGATTAAAATTGCATCCGGGCCGGGTCGAATATATCCCAACGGAGCCCACGCGAGCCTTCTGGAGGGTGGTGGTGATCCCCAAGTTTTTTCGAAGTGCAGACACCGTTTCAGAGTGAAACTCAATGGATTAAAGTATTCGTTTAACTTAAAAATATTTGAAATCCATGCGGGCGTTGTGTTCGGACGGAAAGCAGTGTCATCTCAGAGGGAAGGACCAGACAAAAATTCCAGCGATCATCATGTTGTCAATAATACTAATAAAATTGAAACATTTACCTTGGCTACCTTGAATAGCACAGCACACCGAAAATAAAAACGGGTCCCATTGACAGATTCGATTGGGTCGCCTCGTCCCGCTCGCTAAGGCTGAAAACTATTCAATAATGTCGAACCAAAATTTAAGCCTCAATTAAGGCCTCAAGTCGACGAATGCCACACTTCGGTTGCATCAGCGAAAATGATCTGATCAACTCGAGTTTGCGCATTTTCACTCAGTTGTCGAATCGCGCACACAATCGAACGCTCGTTCTCCTTTGGCATTTCGTGCGATTTCTAGCGCGAGCTCGGTTTGTGCGTAGCTGGTCGTCGTCGTCGCCGCCGCCGCTATCGAGCCTTGGCTTCATCACACACTGGCATAGGCGTCTGTCTGTTTGTACGCGCCATTGTGTAACTGCGAGGTTGTAACGTTTCGAAGAGTTTGATTATATCTGCTCGTGGAAAGCAGCACCGCTCCAGACGTTGGTGATTCACCATCGCAATTCCAAGTGCGGCGACCTCTTCAATGGCAGACACAAAAGCTTTAATTAAATTCGAATAGCGCTCGTGGCCACTAACCCTTTGAGATATTTTTAGAGTTACGAGAAAGCCCAGAAGTGCGCTTGGCTGTCCCCTGACCCTTGAGCACGACGCTAATGTTTTCTAGACCCTTCCTCCCTCCCTCGTTCCCTCCCTGTGCTCTCTCTCTCTCTCTCTCTCTCGCTTCCTCCCGGTTCGGTGTGTGCAAATGCGTCCACCGGAATACACTATCTATTTGTACCCTCGCAGTACTCATGGAACGCGCCCAGGCTAGCGCCCAGGCTAGCGCCCAGACTAGCGCCCAGACTAGCGCCCAGACTAGTGCCTAGGCTATTCGCTATTCACCAAATAGAATTACTTTGCATATCAAGTTCTTAGATAAAAGAGATTAGCTAGTGGACTGTTGCGAGCGAGCGAGCGAGCTGGAATCGACGTCGCTGGGAACGCGCGCCGCTACGGAGTCGGAAACATAACCCGAGGCAGATCGCAATATCAGCCTGGAGTGGCTGTTATCTGAGTGAGCCGAGTGTAAACGCATCCACAGACTCACGTGGCGCTCTGAAAGGTCTGTTTTTGTTGCACAAGTAGGTGTTGCCGTGCGGCTTTGAAATGAGTCTCGACGCTCAAAAATCCACGCGAACGGTCTATGCAAATTCGCCATTTGTCGGACTAAAACTGAGGAGTGGGTCCCCTCATACATGCCGTAGATCTTGAGATGATACCTTGGCTAACGCGACCTTTCCTAGTCCCTTTCCAAGGGTCAGTGCACAAGTTGATGAGCCTTCATCCTTCGTGTACTCAAATAGCCACGTACCCCACGAAATAGCGCCATTCTGGAAGTATTTTCAGACGCCAATTAGCCTTACAGAATCGGGTTGCTCTGATGTGATGTCAATACTATTCATTAACACATTGATTATTATGTTAATTATCTCTGCTAACATAATAACACATTGTTTTGACGCGCATTTATACATGTGTATATACACACTCACACACACACACACACAGCGCGTAACAATTGAAAAAAACACGTCCTGTTCGCAGTAGTGGACCGCTCCACGAAGTGAGAAATGCGCACAAATATAAAATATTGCTTAGCTAGTGTATTCCCACGTTTTTCGGTCTCGCGGATTTATATGTATATACACGGAGGCCTTTTCGTATGAAGCCAGACACGAGAAGATTGACTATAATGTGTGTCGAGTATATAGACACGCACTCTGCATGGGGCCGTCTTGTTTTATGTGATCGAACAAGCAGGCACACTAGGGAAGCGTGTCTATCGACTCACGCGTGGCCACGAAGCCATGTCTCATTCTACCTGTGAAAGCTTAGTTGGACGCTGAACAAATTTGAGCCTCTTCGATTGAACAGTAGTCGGCTGTACTATCTAACAACAAGAAGAGGTCGACTGAATGCTCTGTGATCAACAAAAAGCCAATCCAGGGATAGTGGCGCAGACGAATAAACCGCTTACTATTCACGCGCTTTTCATGTAAAGATTGAACTAGTTTATTTCGAAATTGAGAAGGATCGTTACGCGGAACGCACCTCGGTTGTGAAAAATTGCATAAAAAGAATCTATAGAACGAAAAAGGTGTTTGAAAATCGAGCATCGCAGATTTGATATGGACGGCGACAGACGGCTAATACAGAATCTCCCAGAAGTCTCCGCAGAGTTATAAAAATGTTTACTATGAAGTGTCGCAGCGTCTTCTGGTGCACTCCGAGGTGACTTTTCTATCACTAGAGCATGATTTTATTATAACTCTGCAAATATCTTTCGGGGCGAGCTGCAATCGCTCAGCTGAGAGCTAATTCTCTCGTTCTGGCTCACGTAAAAAGCTGCAGTGAAGCAAAATAAAGCCAAAACAAACCCGTTCGTCAGTATTCATTTCAGCGTGCGAATAAATGCGAGTTTTCGTGAAAGCCTACCTATGTATCTGTGGCTCAGTAAAATGCATTCAAGGCAGTTTAAGGACAACAGCCAATTCCAGAAAATTCTCTAAGCAACTAACTAGAGGCCAGACTATGCAACAGAACAAAAGAGAGCCTATTGAGTCGTAACAGTAATAATAATAATAATAATAATAATAATAATAATAGGAAGACGTAAACTTAGAAACAGCTTTACCTCTGAAGCTATTTCTTCTTTAGTGTATTAGTGTTTCGAAGTTTTCTGGGAGGGGGATTTTCTAGGAGTCTGTATAAAGGATGTAAAGGATTTAAAGGTTGTATAAACAGATGCACGAAATTATGATGAAAATTGAATCGTAAATCTCACTGAGCTCCTCGTTGTGTGTAAATAGTATGCGCTATACATTTTGTTTATATTTCCAATACGTTTTCAGACGTGCTATTCCTACCTTTGAAGTGGTGCTGCTTTTCATCGACGTCGACAATCAAACCTTAACGAATTCGGAACCAATCAACGTTTTAGCAAAAGAATAATCCTCGATACCTTGCGTTATTTCTCTTCTTACGTATTCTTGGACGCCCCTTAATTCGTTGTCTAAGCTTGTTGGTGTTGGTACTCGCGTCAGTA
>MNPL01013706.1:3253-13357 GCA_002081605.1 Tropilaelaps mercedesae | reverse complement strand
ATATATATATATATATATATATGTATATATAGTTTAGTCCGCGAACAGCCGTGACTTCAATACTAAGATACAACGGGCCTATCAACGCGTTCCACCAAACAAGACACTAGCATAGGCATATCTGTTTTTTTTTTTAGTCTACTAACGTATAATATTTCTTCGTGGGTCTAGCGGAATTCTCTGACCCAGCATTACCCACCCCTTATCAATTCCGTATCCTGTCTAGACTGAGATTCCATGAACATGGGTCTCCTGATCTCGCTTTATATCAGACTATGAACAAATCCTACAAGATATGCACTCATAATCATGCCGTCAACCTACCGCTAAACTCATTTCCGTTTACTCTCGGAGCCGCGTACAGGGACAGTCGTATCCGCCAGACGGCATGACCCCGCCGAGCTGGATTCCAAAACTGAGTTGAAACAAGGGGCAAGCCGATATACTGGGGGCAAACCATTAATAAACAGAAGGCCATAGCCAGATTCAACACCGCTAACTTATCACTCATTTGAGTACAATGACGCCTGAACGGTCTTGGTATCGTCAGTCGAAGTGCTCCTGTCATAATGCCGCCCGGGGCCCCCCGCGGAGCCACCCCAGGGCCGTTGGCGCATTCCTCTGTGTCTAACACATGAGACGCGGCTGGATGATGCTCCGAACCAACGCGGGCGGCCATATCTCGGGTCGGGCTGGCCTCGAAGGAACGCTCACTTCAGATAATCGCATAGATCTACAACTGCATTCTGTCGTGCATACGAGGATAGCTTCGCTCCAAAAAAAGTTCCGAAGTGAAGGAGCAAAACGACTGAAATACAACAGGTACTCACCGTCCGCACTTCTTGGTGGATAATTATGAAATTCGCGAATGCACAGATGCCATCCAAGCTTGTTCGCGTATGCTCGCCCCTCTTCGGTGATTACTTCGAAGAGCGCTAGGGGTGCGCGGGTGGATTTCGTACCACGACGTACACGTATACCGCCAATGGCTGACGTCGAAACCGGGGCGTTTAGAGCCGTGTCGGCTGCCGCCGAGGCTAAACATGCGTGCTCTGAAATACAAACCATGGACCCCCTCCCTGTGTACAGATGCCAGCTGGCATTCCCGGACTCGTTCGTGCGATTTTTGGCCGTTGCTCTGTAACGACGTGTACACGTGGCGAGAATGGGCGTACGTCCTTTCTAATTAGAGAGAAAAACCTGTTTACGTTTAAACAACGATCCCATTTCGATGTCTAGGGAACCGACGTTCCTGTCTGGGCTGGACATGCGTTCGCCTGGTCTCAGTTCAGCTTGAACATTGATTGGCCTTTTGGAAATTCTCTTAAACTTCATATTTCAGTATGAAGTCGCATACAACATCGAGAGGCACACCTGGTCTGTTTTCGGTCGCGCAGCCAACAGCCTAAACTTGCCAGGGGCCACGCCAGTGTTAACTCCACTACAAACATGGTCCTAACATTTCGCTAGAAGGGCGCGTTCGACTTGTTGTTGCACGAAACGCCGTTTGCCTGGGTAGACCTAATTAGCAAACAGTCTTGCCTTTCGCCCTTGGAAATCTCTCGTGATCAAGGCTTTGGACGATGTTTGTACGAAGAGTTTGTGAAACAGCGCTCGCTACCTTTTGCTGCTCACCGCCAGGTTTGTGCTAGAAATCCTTTTCGAGATGCTGCACCCGCTGCACTTCGACTGTACCATGTCGAGATAGCATTGTCGAAAAATATGGACGAAGTGCTTTTCTTGACTATAAAAACGCGCATTCCTTTACCAGCTAGTTCGAGCATATACATCATTGTGATGTATACAAATCCGCATATGAACACACACAACGTTAGAATAAAAATATCCCTCTCATACCTCAATTCTAACCTCAACATTTGACTGACACATTTACATAACCGCATATACCTCGAATAACACAACGACATGACGAGCGATCTATCGTCTTCGTGGTCAGAGCTGGAAAGATCATGGAACACAGGATCATTTTCCGTAACTGCTCATTCTGAGATAATATTCGTGCGACTCGTACTGGCGTAACGTCGGCAAGCTGAAGTGCTTGTCAAAGTGATTGTCAGAACAGAGGTGCCTGTTTCACTGTCGTGATTTCTATCCGTTGTATTATTCATTAAGAGTGGTACTATCGGAGTGTACGACGGAGTGGGACCTTGAAGCCGTCCGACCCGCCACGTGAATTGGCAGTCAAGTATAACGGCATTCGGTCAAAGCACACACACACACACACACACACATTCGATATGTAGGTGTGTCCTCATCTCCGTAAACCTCGTCCAATCGACAGCCTAACAACTGCCCCGCGATCACGTAGCTTTCGTTCGCTGCTCTATATTTAAACGTACCACCAGTGGTGCTGTCCAGAACTAGGTCCGTTTCGAGTTTCCTCCGAGTTCGCCTCTGACTCTGCGGATTCTGTCGGCACTGAGTGTCTTATTTCCACTATTAGTGTGTAATAACAGCCGCTAACCTGAAATGCGATTCGGGTTGGGGAAAATGTTTCATTTCGTCCCGAACATGTCGTACGCGCATGACCTGACTGGTGACCCGGCAAACGTTCGGGTCTCGTTCTCACACTGAAGCGTTCGAAGACCTCAGCGCAGCTGAACACCTAGGACTAACTGAAATCGTATAATTGACGCTGCTTGACATTACAAAATCTCAATTGTTATTCTTAGGATTGCCTTCGACCGAGTAACAAAGACATTTTGCCCTATTTTGCCCTATTGTGTATGTGTGTTACTCAACGCGACCAGATGCCGCCATGTCAGCTGTAGGCTAATCGCCGGCATGTTGAAGCTATCCGGAAGAGTGTCTATTGCGACACACGAAAAGTACTTCAGCCACCGATCGGTCGCTAACGAAAGCGTCCAACAACGACGATGTTCGTTTGCAGTTCCGCGGAGGCGTTTCAGAAGTATCGGAAACAAATACATCGGGTGGACGCTCGCAGGTTCGTAGTAGCTAACGCCAGTCAGAGGGGAAAGGACGCATCTGTCAAGGGATCATGGCGTAGCAGTTGGCAATTCTGAGACGCGCGCCCACCTCTCACTCCTGTGGCGTACGAAGCAGAAGAAATGAGAACGATAGCAGCGGCGACAGAGGTACTGATGAGCGACAACGACGAAAAGCTGCACAATAACAATAGAAGTACACATCGGAGACTATAGGCGAGAAAGCGAGAAATCAATAATACAGGAAATGAACAAGTTGAGTGATGAAGTAATGCAGTGACGAAGTCTTCGTATGCGAGAGGGCGTAAACGAATTAGCCGTCGTGGCTGCCTCGTAGGTATCCGCAGTTTTCTGCGCTTCTAGCGGATTGAACAGAAAAAGACGTTTTAGTCATATTTGCGAAGAGACGAGTATGCCTTAATATAGCTAAGAATGATTATTAAGTGATGTTTTATATGTCCTGGTATTAATGTACACGTTATACTACCAATATTGCATTGTCACCATTGATTGAACAGCCAGTTTGCTAATGTCAATGTCAACAATCATGACAAAATTAACAACAGGCGTAAAATCGGCTATTCTCTCAGTGATATGGATAATAAAACGAATAAGATGATTCGAGCATAGCTTCTTTACTGCATTTTCCAGACAGCAAAAGTTATTATAACTGCATGGCCACGCGCTCGCGGCTCCACTTAGCGCAAACTTATTGACTCCTTCAAGTTTACGACGACCCCAGAAGTGCGAGAGAGACAAACGGAGAGAAAATGTGTGTTTGTGAGAGACCGATAGAGATGGCACACGCGAGAGAGATGAGAGAGAGGGGAGGCGCTTGGCTGTACGCAGTTTGGAACGTAATTTTCGTTCCCCGTTCTCGATGGCACACTTCCATTATTGACCTCGGCCATCACTGCCTCACGGCTTCATCGGCAAAACAGCCCGACTTCGGCTTCGGCAGACGAAAATCGAGTACATACCTGTATCCGATCAGACAGAATCGTCGAAACGCTTATTTAGAGAGCGTTCCTCCGACAGAATACTCGAGTCCGATTCGCTACGCCGTCTGCTGAGCACCAGCTTGGAACATATCTTTATAACGCAAACAGTAACTTGAATTTCATTTCTGCGAGTCCAGCTACAGTTGAGAGGTTCTCTCGTGTCCGGGGTCCGCATACTCGGCCGACCAGTCACTACAGGGTCTGTTCAGATGAGCGGGACGGCCATGTAGTAGTGACAGGATAGGGGCTCCTACTCGTGCCGTTGTAGGAGTCACCAACCAGTAGCCGTGACTACAACAGTGGCAAACGGCAGGGTTCCATCCATGTGGACTAAAAAAAAAAAAAAGAAGGAAACTGTTGGGTGACGCCGACCTGTCGCCTGCAGGAGGATTCCACCCCCATCTCCTTTAGGTAGGGATACCTTTAAACCGGCTACATCCCACTCGTTCGACCCGGCATCGGGAACCCACACACGAACCCCACTGCGCTCACTTACGCATGCTGCCATCCTTCCATCCCCATCCGACGCTGGAAAGGTTTGGCGTTTCCGTCTGCATGGCTGTTTTCCCCCATCCTTTGACGTCCTCGCGTCCACGTTCTCAGGATCTTGCGCCTTTGGTAGGTCTTTTTTCACTAGAAGAACTCTGTTAGCAGCACCGCCTGCTACTGTGTGCGTGTGTGTGTGTGTGTGTGTGTGTTAGGACGCCTGCATATATAGGTCTGCATATGTACCCGTGCAGTGCTGAGTTTTGTGTTCGGTGAGTTGCGAGACGGGGGCTGTTGGCCATCGATGTTTCCCCAAGAACCGACCGAACATAGACGAAACGCACAGCCACCTGCCCCGTCAATGCCTATCGGTGGTGGGCCAACCATTCTTGTCTGGCAAAGTTCTCGACCCATTCGGACGACGCAACGGTCCACTGTATACATGTCGAAATCCTCCGAGAACGAAACGCATCGGCGAAGATTGACGTTAGTGCCGAGTCACTCGCAGCCTACGAAATGCCTACACATCGATTCGTCTTCTGAGGACTGCCGGTCGTAAAGATGGTGGACAACCCGACAACGGTCAGATGGCCTACGCCAATTGGCCCCATTAATGTGACAATTTCCAATTGTCGTGCAGAAATCTCTCGCCGTTTGCGGTCAATCTCACAGTTTGTGCGGACCTCAAATGTCTCCACCGCGCCAGCTAATGCAAATACTACTTTCTATTGATCTACAGTTTGTACGCGTGTCTTTCAATTGTTTTACACCGGCTCTGCAGGCCACAGGCCGAAACCCCAGGATCGTGTTATCGTGAGATTGCTCTGACAAAGTCGAACCGTTTGTCGGGCGTCCGGAGGCGTCTTCTCAAAACCACCAGAACAGTTCGACGAGACCCCGTCGCTCTGCGTTGCATTGCTGACAGGAATTGTCACATTCAGGGGATATGAGGATATTGCCACTGTCGCCTGAGGGCTGCCGTTGGTCGTTTCAAGGGGAAACAGCGCACTTCTCCTTTTTGTCAAAAAATGCTTGAACTACTTTGGGCCACTGCGCTGGCGGGTTACGGCCTGCCGATGTCCAGCCTGGTTATCGTTATGGTGGTTGGCAGTTGGCGGTGTGAAAGGAGGTCGGTCGAGATTCGCTGCCACCGGCGGCTGGGGGATGTTGCGATTGAGATCAGGAATTTGCTCTTTCGTACTCGATTTTCAAGAACCTGACGGGCAGGTGGGAGCCCACAAACCAAAATGTTCGCGCGAAAGTGAGTCCGGTTTGGTGATGGGGTTCGTTGAGACCTCAAGTGTCGACAACAACCTCAATGCCAGAGAGACATAACATGACCCTCGTTGAATACCGCAACGGACACGAGCGCAACGATGATGACGCCGCAATTTTTTCCCGCCGTACGATTCAATAGTTCAGAGGTGGCCCCGGCGAAAGGTTGCAATGGCTTTGTGAAATAATTGTAAAAGAGGCATTGGATCAAAACATTTTTCATATGAATTATGGCTGGTTACAAGCACCATGTTCTTTTGAAGCACGCTCAAAACGTTACTGGAGGCGTAATTAAGCAACTTATTGCACCTGAATCTAGGAGAATTTTCACGCAATTAGCCAGACTGTTGCATATCGAGAGCGTCGTGATCGCTTATATACTTCGGTTTTTTCAGGTTTTCCACGTGCAACAATTTTGTGTATTTATGCCTTTCTTGACCTCAAAGTAGGCTTCAGACGAGGGAAATGGAAACTGTCGTAATTTGCGTGAAAACCAGTAAATATGTTTAATCGTTGCCGAAAAAATCGTATTTATGCTTGCAGAATACAAACCCAGGAAAGGAGTGGCTTTTGAAAATGTACCCTTCCTTATTCATGTGAATGAACCAAATATGAGTGAAATATCTCACACACAAATATCCTATGACTTGAACATCTAAAGTCCTCATTCGACTTCGACTCAGGATCCGAAGTCTGTCGCTGGTCGGGGGCTCAATGTGAGCTCAATATTGCGCTATTTTTTAAAGTTCACTGCGGAGGTGTAACATCGTTTTAGTTTTGCTCGTTGACGGCTACATTGCGGACGGGGCGCCCCACGCGAAAATCGGCCCCCAAGGAAATGGAAAGTTTAATTTCAGGATGTAGAGTTTGTCATATTCTGCTACCACATTTTAAGAACATGTTCAGCTTCCCGTTAGCCAAATCTGAGTAGAATCTCGCTGCGGAAGCCTGGCTGGCGAAGTAGCTGGCTGTAATGTAAAGTAGCTAGCGTTTGCCAGTTTGAATCTCGCTACTGGCGTATTTTCTCTTATACTCACTTCATTTTTGCATTTAGGGTACTCGAAGTAACGCAGAAGCCCGGACGAGATTCAAAGAGAGAAACTAGCCAAATAATTTTCTAGATGAGTGTCATATGGGACCTTAAATCACCAATCAACCTAGTACTATCTCCTTCCCCGTTTGGAGATGAGATGTGAGCCCTTGCAACCAATCTCCCCGCTTATGTAAGACCATAATCAGAAAACAAACACTTGTCCTTTATGTGCCTAGCAAGAAGTTCCACGTTAGGCAGGCCACGACGATTACATGACGATTAAATTCAACAAAAGGTATTGCCCAGAAATTGGCTTATCAATGAGGCGAACGTAACACAAATCAGTCAACGCAGTTAGTCTGATTTTTGCTAGCTTACTCTTGAGCTAACCTGAGCAATCGGATAAGCAAGGCAATAAAAATAAACTCCGATCCTTCGGCGACGGCGTACAGGGCTCAATGGATTGTGCCACACAACCTTGCAGAACATATTGGCACAGCCCATCAGGAGCGTGCGAGATGGGCGACTATAGGCAAAAAAATACATTCGCACCAACCCAGGTGCACATATGAGGCATGAAACGTGGTACGAGAAACCATGGTGACAGACAAACTTTACGGACAAACCCTCAAGGTCACAGTCTAGACGAATTCATCCAAATGCATCTCATCTTTCACATGGATTTGAGTCGTCTTTATGGTGTACTCTGAGAGGATTTCCTGACGCCTGCTGGTCGGTGATGGCACGGATAATGGCGGATATAAACTTGCAAATACGGCACGTGGTGGTTTAAGTTATGCGTTGCTAGTTGCCACTATAAGTTATGTGCACAACCTAAGCACGGCGAACACACACCACGGGTAGCGTAAGGGCCATTACAGGAAATCCCTTCGTATAAGCTTATGTCGGCACACACTCTTCCATTAACATGTCTCCCGAAGCGTTTCTT
Organism: Tropilaelaps mercedesae; assembly: GCA_002081605.1. NCBI lineage: Eukaryota > Metazoa > Arthropoda > Arachnida > Mesostigmata > Laelapidae > Tropilaelaps > Tropilaelaps mercedesae. The sequence continues at coordinate 5,644 of MNPL01013706.1, read as the reverse complement.
ATGTGCGTCTAAAATTACGCGAATATATCGGCTCTTCTCATCGAGATATGCCAATGCTTCGCAGCGCACACATCCGTGATGAAGGAAATAGAATTGATACCTTTGTGGACCGCATATCCAAGTCATTTCGGCCACGTGGACGGGGCTTCGGGTGAAGATACGTGGAGACGCTTTGAAAAATGACACAGAGATACAACTGGCCCACTTTCTTTCACCAAACAGATCTATGGGCCGTGATTCTATGGCGTTTTGCGATAGATTTCCCACGACAACGGCTGAAGTTGATAGGCCGAGATCGAATGCCTGTCCCTACGCGAAGGAAGCTGTTCCAGGGGGTCCTTAATCTTCGCTAGAGTACTTCCTCTTTTCGACACCCAGCGTGACTGGTATCGTCAATATACCCCACTAGGACGTCAATAAACCGATTGCAGACGACGTCTGATTTCATCCTCTGGAATAAAGTTGCATGACCGCACAGGGCGTCTGCTCGCGAACAATCATGACATGTCTGGCCGTTGCCGACTTGCGACGTCTGCTGTCACAAGTTGTTCCGGTCGAAAAGTTGGACGGCTCCTTGTAGTTGTTACTTGACAAGTTTGCCGTTCAGGATTCATGCTTCAAGCTGTACTAGACAATTCGATAGGTCGAGCTCGGTGCTTTGGTGCATTCGTATGCACTTGCGACTGGAGGAGATACGTAGGTGCACGGGTTCGATCCCCGCCGGTGCACATTTACATTTGTATGGGGTGGTCCGTCTTACGAAGTAATGCAAAAACTGCTACCGTGAACGTTAAATGTTGGCTGATGGTCAGCCCTAAAAGTACAGACAATTCGATAATGCTGGGTGTTGGCAGTGGAAACGACGAAGTCAGCGTCATCGTGAGACGTTTCGATGGTAATGACCCTTCGTTCGGTTTACCATCTCTGTTCAGTCACCATTCTGTACAGCCTTTCCCTCTGTAGGGGTTAGTCCATCAAAGAAATGGCCTTCCAAAAACGTATTTCCCACGAATTATGTGTGTTTCTGCGAATGAGCGCGACTTCGCGAGTTCGACATCGTTAGACAAGAAGCAACTACGAACTTTCGATGTTGCCTCACGATAGCCGACGGAAGATTTTCTCGGCCTCGTGTCCGGTCGCAGCCGTAACCCGAACGGGGGCACCCGAAACTAAGTGCTTTACCTTATGGACCATTTCCATTCCTCAGTTTTCCACCATTATCCAGTTTGGGCTCAACACAAGCGACAGAAGGCGGCCTGTCCCCCGCGATTATGCTCCACCGGTCACAAAACGCTAATGGTCGCTGTCGAACATTATACGCAAGCGGGCGTCGCCTACTGAAGTCGGCCTTGTTTGCCGACCCTCAACCTGCCAGAGCAACGAGTCATCATCCAACCCGATCCGACTCTGTGCCGAACGCGTGGTTCTGCGTTCGAGCTGTGACTCGACGGCGCAACGAAACTACACCTACATCGAACGAAATGAAGGCGAAAACGCCTCGCCCACGCCCGAGGTCTTCAGCTAACCACCTAACGTGGGCACACACGCGCGAGCCTGAAGCGTCAAACACGCCAACCTGCGCAACGCAGCCAAAAGGTAGAACGCCGACCGTGAAAGCCTGCCGCGTCTCGCCCAAGGCGTAAAGGTTTCATCAGTCGAGTGAATTCGTGTAGACATCGACCTTCGAAGGGGCGTAAAAGATGAATCCAGCCAGGCGGCGGTGGTGGTCTGCCACCTCGATGGGCGTGGGGAAGCGATACAACCTCAATAGGGCGATGCGCTCCCGATCTGAAGCAGAAGCTGATTTCATTGTCTATTTTAACCTCCGACTAGGCCGCAAATGGTGACGTGTGCAAACGCGCAATAGCTCTTTTTAGCCCTCCTAGACGAGCGTCTGCAGCCTTCAGAAGGATTTTCTGCCTCTACGAAAGAGGCCTGTTCGACGCCTGACGATTTCGATCGTAGAACTTAGTTTTGTCCTTTATCGAGTTCGGAGTCCTCGAAAGCGTTTGAGTGTTTGAGCTACGCTTTCAGCCATGCGGCGAATTTTGTTGCGGTGTGTGCGAAATGGCGCTGGCCGAAATACTCACGTTTGGACGGATATCCAAAAAGATCTGTCTGGTAGTTCTCATCAAGGCTCGAAGCTTGAGAAAAAACTACGAGATAGGAAACGGTGTAGAACATTGATAAATTTCAGCTAAAACGTCAAAGATGCGATGTCTTCGAGCTAAGAGATTGGCTATCCGTGTACCAAAGCGTTTGCCAACATTCAAACACTTCTTTGATCGTCAAAATCTTTATACAAACACTTCGATTCTTTTTTAGATATTCGACCAACGAGAAAAAACTCAGGTTTCCTTGTGTTCTTCCAGATGTAAACTGTCCGTCGAC
>MNPL01013683.1:0-25077 GCA_002081605.1 Tropilaelaps mercedesae | reverse complement strand
CATTTGCCAGAGGAACTTCTCGTAGCGTTGTATTATAAGGCCACCTTAACCACCACACCCGCCTTTGGTGGGCGGCCGGGGGGCGTTCGGAGTACAACATCGCGGCCTGTGGAGGGAAAGGAGGCGAACTGGTATAATGGCCGTGGACATGGTTCTGTCGAAGATAACCCCCTGCCTCTACCCTTTCCTAAGCTTTATTCAAGTTATCTTAACGCCATAGTGGTTATTTTGGAGGGCTGATGGCATGCGGACACCGGCCCTGCTGTTAACTCATGCCGGTAATTTGTCCTGAGGCCGCCTCGCACTAAGATGTTGTACAGCCAACTATATGGTATCAGGTCATGCCCCATAGTGCCAAATTGGCCGGTATGTTTTGCTCTGCTTTAGCGTTTATGTGCAGTTGAAGATTAGTGATACGTGAATGTATAGAACAACAATGCCCCGACGTCGAATTCAAGATAATTTGTCTATATAAACAATTTGCAAACAAATCGTCGCTTAAAAAATCAACAAGTTAGCAATTAATTTTGTTTAACTTTCGTACAAAGGCAAATTGTGCTCAACTAGTGAGAGCATAGCGTGTGATTTTTGAAATCTCCCTTGAGCGTTGCGCTATTAAAGAACCTAGGTTTCTCGTTTTTCTTGTACCTGACCAGGGTCAAAATACGCGGTAGTCACTTGTAGATATATGTGTAAGATGACAAATACTCAAATATGATATGCAAATCTCGGTGTCGTTAGATATGTTCATGAGCACACGTGCAATTATCAAAACCTGATATTTTAGAGATATTGGACTAACTTATCGACGTTTATTGGCCTTTAAATGAGAAATGCAAATTAGTTATCGTGCCAAAATAACAATGATTGGTATCATCACGCCCCTTACCGTCATCCATCCGACGCCACATACAATGAATGTTGGAAACTCTAACGCTAGCTGACTGTACGGTGCGTCAGAGAAACTGTGCGGGCAATTTATACCACAAGGCTGTTGTTGCAGGTTCCGGCCTCTATTCAGGCGCTACCTTTAGTTCGAGAAACATTTGCACACTCGCCACCTTCATAGCATATTGCAGAGCTATTTACATTTCGATCTACTTGATCGTCTGAATTCGGCTACCACGTGAAAGAATAGGGTCAGACAACCCTACCTTTGGATGCTTTTATGGTGAGAATCCAACCATACTCCGACATGGAAGCTTGCTTTGACTAATAACATAATATTTTTTTGGACTAGCCCAAAACGTTCACGATACGGCTTTTAGCGTCACACCATAAGAAAGACTCGTTTTGACTGGATTCGTTCAGGTCAACTAAATTGTTCCAGCTAAACTGTTCCAGCTAAATTGAGAATTATACGAGATTTTCCACCGAATTACTCAACGAAACTATTCATCGAACCTATATGGACACACGTACACATAACATGCGCACAGTATGCACATAAAAAACCAAAAAGGTTAAATCATGCGTACCATCCGTGTCGAATATATCTGTGAGCTCACAGGAACCCTCCGAATACTCGATTGCAGTAATCACACGTTACGCCTCCGTAAACGGCCTTTAGAGTTAACGACGGTCAAAAGCGTGCTCAGTTTTCTACGTGGAGAAGATACACAGTTCCAGTTATATATATACCAAATGTGATGATCTTTAATAAAATTTAGCAAATGATGTATGGGACGTAAAACGAAAGGATTTATATTAAGCTAAATCTGGCAATTCGAAAACTTGAAGGACACGGCGCGCGTTAATATTGAATGAGGTTTATGTTGAAAGCGGGTTGATATCTGTTCGTATAAACTCTTAGTATCAATTATCATCACTGTGTAAACGTAAACGTTCAAATAAACAACCAGTTACAGCGACAACAAGTCACAGTGAAGAAAGCGCTTTGGTAGAGGATAAAATTTATTTTGTACGAAAATTACACCATATACAATACATGTGCATTGCATGCACACTAAAGCCGACCTAAGTATATTTGGCGCACATTTTAATGTCGACTTTTAATAGCTACAAGAATTTGCAGTAAAATGGAGTGATGCGGATGTGAGTTGGAAAACTGTGACGAATAAAATGGTGCCCACTGTTTCTTTAAAAATTTTGCTATACAAAAAATGTTAATACAAATTCAAATATGTAGTTACAAAAAATTCCGCGCCTCTAGGTCGTCATTGGGTAACCGGGCATTTACATTTAAGGCTTTGTTGACGACTGCCAGACAGCACCGTTTCATTTCACTTGTGTTTCATTCACTTGTGTTTAGATATTCTGGGACACTTTTCTAGCGCCGTTCGGCATTCAATTTACATGAATACATGAAGTCTCAAGTTCATTCGGGGATGAATCGAGGGATATATCCGCGCCGGGTAAATGAGATATCGACCGTTTATAGATATGTCTATTGCCACGTCGAGCCCGGAGGCTGCCACGTCGTTAACTTGTCACCAGTTGACACGCTAGGAACACTAGGTGCACCCGTTTGCCGCCGAATGGTCGCCGCCGGCTCGTGTATTCGACGACACAGCTCGCGGGACATGGCTGGCCGCGACAATGGCGATTGAACCGCCCGACCAGTGTGGCATGCTAATGAACGCATAAATGAGGATAACAAATCACATCAATGGATGCATTCATCCGTATGGGTCGAGGCCGGACGAGAGTGACATTCTGTGAGGCTCCGTTTGAATCGATTAACGGATATTGTAGGACGGCTAATCTTAGTTCACGATAACCGATGAATTGTAAAGTTAATCGATAGTTATCGGGGTTGTACGCGTCCGAATAGAACGTCCATTGAACCGAGCATTTCGCTCAGAATTAATAATAATTGGAGATCAGATATCATACCGTTTGTTGAAACCGACCACGTCAATTAGATGAATGCAGCGTACAACGTGAGCCATGTAATATGTATATCAGTAAAACAATGCGAGTCATCCCGTGACCACCAGTCACAACTTCGAAACCTTATTTGGCTAACTATGCTTACAAACAGTTGCTCCAATGCTGGCCAATCTAGAGGCACACTTATGCCAACGGTAGAAATATTATTGTTGTCAATTTTATAATATATTGTTTTTAATTTTAGTGATATAATTGTTTGCAATGAATAGAATGAAATATGCCATGAAGCACGTGTGCGTGTTCTCATAACCTCAACATTGTTATGCATTTACGTATAAATGACCCTACGTATGTATTGTCCTAAGGATTCAGCTAAATATTCAGATCAGCAAAACTGCACATTTTCAAACGATCGTTCAAAAATCCAATGTTATTTCCGGCACAACAACTCGCTCGTTTTGCTGCGTTTTCACATTGACTTCGTTCACAATCGATAATAAGGTTGTATTTCAAAATGTAACGATGAGTGGGCGTATAATAAGAGCCATTGCAGCTCTTGACCACTCAGCAAAATTAAATACATGTAGCGTGTAGGCTAGCACGCTACTCGTGACATTGCTAAAGTCAGAAGTTAAGCACACAAGCTCCCATTGTTTGCAATCCACTGGGCAGTAGCTAAAACAGAAACCAATAAAACTGGTCATAATATTCTTAAATATACTCGGGGTTTCTAAGCACTTACAATACATTAGAAACGCCTGTAGTGGTTGTCAAAAATCTCACTACTCGATAATGCCCTCATTAATAAAACAGCGCTCGTCCATAGCTGGTTTCTGTAAAAAAAATGTTGTAAGAACCTAAAAGCTGCAACATTTAGAATTTACGCTGGGATTCCTTAGATCCTGGATTTATCCATATGCTGCCGAAGACAACAAACTAAATTAAAAGCCGTAAAGGCGTTTGGCAATTTTTTTTCTACACTCACCCTCTGATATCTCACTAACCACTACAGCACATAACTATCCGTAGCACTTATCCGTCGAGCTATATCATCAGTGAGTCACACAGTGGAATACTCTCAGCAATTTGTTTTTGATTGCATACCGGCAATCACTAACTAAACTTTTGGAAACCTCTTCCGGTTTAGGCGCCTCATTACTACTAGTATTACTTAGAGCAAGACCAAGTATACCAAAAATTAAGAAAATAGAGCATGCCGTTTATGAGCTTGGAAGTCAAACCAGGCTACGTGATTTTAGCGACGTCGGCTATCAAGTTTATGATCCAAAAATTACATCACTTAATCGATCAAATAATAAAAACTGTACCTCTCTGGACATTTTAGGTTCTGGTCGCGAGTGGAACACACTTTTCCTGCGTTTTACGTGACTTTGATTTCGCTTGCTGTGCATTTATATGAGGGCAACATCTGTTTGAACGTGTCCTTTATATAACCTGTATGTTCATATAAAAAACAGGCAAAAAACAAGTAGCTGATTTTGCAAAATAATTCTTTCTCTCTTCACAGGTGCTTCATTGTTTCCGTTCAAATATAATCTGTTTCGTATATGTTTCAACGCAGGAGAAGTTGCATTTGCTTTAAAGCTGACGTTGCGTCCAAATGTGACTTCTGGGTGGTGTCGACTGGGGCGAATTCGCTTTTTTTGCTAACACGCATGCTATTCAGCACGAACCTGTCGTGAACATCCAGGCCATAGAAAAGTTGGTGTTTTTCCGTATGTTATGATATATAGCGTACCCGTAAATGCCACAGCCTGTTGCGAACCCACTGTGCCATATGTACGTACGCACATTTTGAAACTGTTCAACTATCTCTCTTTCGTACGTCCTCTTTTTAATTTGCCTACCAGAAGCATCCAGGGTGTACCTTATGTCCAGCCCGAATCTACTGAACATAGTCTCCTAACAGTCACAGAAGGGAAATTAAGCCGTCCTCCCGCAAACGGGGTCTCGTCAAATGTGTGAGCTGACTATGCAAGTCGAATGAGAGAGCCAGATAGAACCGAGAATTTGCCGTGGCGGGAATCTGTGGAAGGTGTGGTGGTGGTGCTATGTGAGAGATGGTCTTTACAAAAGTTTTGAGTTCAAAATCTTTTGGTACCAAAAAAGTGCGAGCTACCGTGCGCAAGATAGGAAGAGAGTGAGCGAACTATAATGAGAACTGGGCCGGTCTGCCAGCCACCTCAGCGATGAGCACGTAATTACAAGCGTGGTGCCATTAATTTGGCCCTGCCGAGTTTGCTAAACAGACTCGTTTTATGTAGCAGCAGACTGGTACCATTTCGCTTTTCGTAACGACCTCAAATGTTTTCCGCTGTTTCTGCAACAGTTTTTGCAGGACTGGCCAGCCAGCGAGACTGACTGCACTAGAGAATTGTGTATGGGGTCTGCCAACCCCCGGGTATATATGGCTACCTCGCTGCCGCTTCTCTGCGCTTTCTCAGGTCTGTGACAGGAACAGAGAGAGAGAGAGAGAGAGTGAGAGAGAACTTGGAATACTTACGTTGTATACGCAAATGGGCGTTGGATTGCGTTTCATACACAAACGCGTGGATTGCACGAGGCCACAGTAACATCTGGAGCATGTCAAAATTGAAAACCGTCGATCAAGTGCACTTTTACCCTTACAATGTCATAGACGTTCTTGATAGCCTTACGCTTAAGGAAGGAAAAATAGAAGGAATTGTTGGCCTGAATTTCGCTGGCCATGTTACTTTGTCATGAAAAAAAACTGTTCATAAGCAGACGTCCGTGTGGAATTTACAAAACGGCGAAAATAAAATTGACTAGAGAAATAGATAAAATTAGCTGATTAATTTTGCCTAAAAATAGTGTACGTTCCTGACAAATAGTCCAAAGTATAGAATATAGTCTTTAAGTTGTGTAGGTGCAGACCCTTGATTTTTATAGTTCATATTGTCCATGTCCTGCTCGTTGTAACTTATGAATGAATTGGTTTATACCGATGGTCAACTAATACCGGCCGGTAAGGTTATGCTGTTAGAATATATATATGTATATACAACATTTCGAAGCTCGTAATACAGTGCTGTCAAATTGCCTATTGTAATATAGTCATTTAATTGCGAGTTTCTTCTATTGCTATGGACCATTCGTAAGTTCTACGGCGAACTGTGTATACGCATTACGTTTTCTCAGTTACTTAGCTTGATTTTAAATATGTTTGAAGTGGTTTAATACAATACAGACAATTGTTGGACTTCGCTGTCGTAGAAAGCAGAAAGAAAGGACACACGAACAATGATGGATAAAGCATAAAAATGTACACACAAGTCAAATCGTAAAACAATAGAAGTGGATGGGTTCGCAGTAAAACAAATAAACTATACATAATATGTTTCTCTGTTAAAGCAGACCTATCGAACACGGCGATCTTCGCGTTTGAATAGACCACCGTGTTAGCCGTGGTAGCGAGCACCGTGTTCAATCTGGCGAATATGCGTGAGAAGAAATGTCTTTTTTATAGTTCGTACCGACTAATGAAGCTGTCTCCACTGTGGGAAGAAGATGCTAATATTTTAACTGAATGACGTGAGGTTCCATTTGATGCAAAGAATTTTCCACTACTCGATCATATTCATCATATTCAGTGCGCTAAGACTCTTTCATACTAGCGAAGAACACCTGCCTCTGGGTCTTCATCCGAACGTGACACATTTACAAATCCTACTAGCTAGCACATTACCGCGTATTAAGCGAAAACTATACTCTATTTCCTATTACTACTGATACAAACTAGCGTGTTTTAAAATGAATTTGCATTTTTCATTATAATTCTAACTGCAGTGGATTTAAAAATGATTTGCATGGCCCTCTTGCACCTTCAAAATATAAAAATTAGCCAGAACTAATAAATGAAATATGAATGAATGGAACAAACAAAGTAATGGTGTTGCTAATACCTTTACTAATTTCTCGCTTGACGAGCCAAGCTATAGCCAGTATTTATTTTTTTGACATAATCTCGACATTAAAAATGACTACACGTCTTTCAATGATAAAGATAAAAATCCAAGTTTGCTTAGCACTACGCTACTTCATCTGTGAAAGTCACAGTGCCCTCATTTTTTAATGTTGTCTTGAACCTACGCAAATTTTGCCACAAATATATTTTATGTTGATATTTGCGAGTGTCATTTCGTCAATTATATCTACCCGTTTCTGTACGTTACCGTGGATGTTAAGTGTTGGCTTATGGTCAGTCTTAAAAATATCTTTTAGTCGTTTTTGAGCTATCCTTATTACCCAATGATTAAGTCTATTGCCGATTCAATTGCATATAAGGGCTCACTGTCCGTTTGCACGTTCTGCCATTTTAAAGGTACATATTACGTGTTTAAATTTGGCAAACTCCTCAGAATTGCAAAACAGCTGAATCGTACCGTCGTAGAACATGCCGGGCGTGCGTTTTCTCTATAACTGAATGCTATACTTGGTCCATCCTTGATACTCATTCCCGATCCAGCCTTTCGTTAAAATTTCCATGGCAGACTCGGAATTGTTAAATGAGCTCACCGATATATCTATTGCTTTCTCTTTCTCGCACCCCCTCATTCTTTTTCTCTCCCGCCTCGCTTGCCATCCTAGAGAGGGTGGAGAGAGAGGAGAATGAGAGAAGCCACTGGTCCTCGTGTATCCGGATCGCGCACACAGTCCCCGAGGCCCTCGGGGGTCCTCTTGTAGGCGGGCTGGTTATTAATGTACAACAGCGCTGGGCTGAGCTTCGCGTTGAGCACCGGGCTAGCTGGTCGGCTGAACCCAGACGACTCGAAAGACTTAAGGCCGCTTGTGCCACAGTCGGCGGGGACGAGTCGCTTGCCGCGCGTACCTCATAGCCTCGCATAGCAGTACGACTGTGTACAGAGGTTTGAGCCATGCCAAGCAATCATGATGTGCAGCTGTAATGAATAACAGATGAGATTAGATTATGTTAATATTAATAATAATAAGAGTAATAATAATCTACTCGTCGTAGGTCTAATTCCCCTAAACGATCCTTCCGTCCTCTCTTGCTTTGTTTGTCTTGAACTTCCCCGTAGCTCAACGAGGAGAGAAAGATCGGTCAACGAAAAAGACAACTATCCAGTCGGGACAGAGGTATATCAAGAGGTTGCCATCAATCCTACGGCCCCTAGCCCCAGCGCTGCCGTACATATGTATAATGTAGTATACAATAGAGATCGCAAATGGTATCTGTACTGAAAAAAAATCTAGAAATTTAATTAGCGAATTTCTACTTCATGCAGCCTAGATTGGACACCCTATACAGAGTAACAGAAATCGTTCATTAATCCGCCATACGAGTTCTTTGTAATATGGAGAGTTCTCATAGGACAGGCTACCTTGAGCATGTGAAAAAACAGCATTTTAGCATAGAAACATCATTTTTTCATAAAAATGCATATTTTTCTACTTTAGGTTGACTAAAGATGTTCACATTTGCATGACATTCATGGTCAGATCAGAATGTCGTCAAATGACCTGGTACAAGTTCCTATTATTAAAACAAAACAATACAAACGCTTCTTGATTGACATCCATTGTGTTCTCTAAATTACAATTTAGCCGTATATAAAATAAAGTCTTAGCTTCGCCTAATTTCATGACCATTTAAACTTTTGGATTACAGCCAACCTATCGAGTTACCTGACACCACCGACAATGTCTCAATTAGAGTGAGAAAAAAGAATAAAAAAATATAAAAGGAATCAAAGGAAAAAGATATAAACGACATGTTTCACTAAAATCACGTTCATAAAAGTACAATCATTAAAAGCGTCGTGCGAACCATTGAGACATTATTGCTATAGTATTGCTACCAAAAACTACTAAACGTCGTGCAACTATATTCCTGACAACTGCAGGCGTAGCTAAAAATCAATGTTCACAAGCGCAAACACGACTAAGACTTTAATTCGAAGTTGAGGCCTCCAGAAGCAAGTACCTTCCGAAGACCCGGACTACCTTTCAGTTACAGGCAGTCATGCACGAATCACACGCAAAATAGGAGCTTTTTAAAAGAAGATCACTTAAATTGTTCCTAGAGCTGTCACCGTCATATTGCTTTTTTTCTATTGCTCTATTCATAACAATCCTTTTACATTCAAACTAACTACTTATGTTCAATCTTTATTATAACGCAGAAGTCACCTCTTTGTGGACGTACCGTAACTTTACGCTTTACTTTGACGCATCTCTGTTTACCTGATCCAATTGTGTTCGCTTGGAAGAAGGAACTTTGCATGCAAGCACGATCATTGAAACATTATATGTCGTTCGGCATGTGAATATGGACTCGGCCATTCATCGTAGAAAAGGGACCATCGTTGTCTTGTCGCGCTCTCGGCGTTCAGTAAAGTTTATGATCGAGTATACGCCAGGTTACTAACTGGCATATTCCTCCTCTGATCAAGGTGTCAACACCGAACGTAAAAGCCACCTTGCGCCCATTTGAACCACGCAAGAACGCATGTGCAAGTCTATCCGATCCAACTTTGTCGACAGAATCGTCCTTCTCTTCCGTCTGATCTTCGAGGACAAATACCGCCTCCGTTAAATTGTTGAATCGTTACCCCTTTAAGAAACGCCGTGCTGCCCAACGTCACGAAAGCCCACGAGGCGCGAAGAGCATCGAGTAGAAGCCTCGTACGATTTCCTTCGAGTGCAGCCTCAGCAAAAGCACAGGGTCGATAATGACAACACCGAAGACTGCTGACAATAGGGGAACTCCTGTTCGTTTGGTAGTCCTACTTAACCGATTGGATCATACGAGAAGCGGAAGAGACGCAGGAACTAAGCACGAGCCTGGCTAACAGATGGCGTGAGGTGCGTTGCCTTGCAATGCATTTCTTGACAGTTGATTTTAAGAACTCCACGGTAAATGCTAACATGCTAACGGTATGGCGGTTTTCGATGCATTGCTTTGTGCGTGGTGATCTTAGTATCATCTTTAAGTCAGCGCAGCCTTATTTTTCAGGTAAACATCGCTAGTAAGAGGTTCATCTCCGCGGCTAACAACCATATACATCTGCATATTAGTACAACGATAAGAAACTAACCAAATTCAGTGTAAGGCTCAAGCTTCGAGGATCCCACCAATTTTTTTAAGCAGCACTACTGGGCGCAGTGTTCGGTATTCTCAAACGTTGTGTATCATCATCAATAACCGCTATCTTGTGCATCATCACTAAAGATCGTAACAACAGATAGCACAAACAGGCATTGACTGTACGTGTTGTATGCATCCTTACAGGGTTGCGACTAATTACTAGGCGATTCACTATCGGACCAGACAATTTACTCTCACCCTACGTACGCGACGGCACGTTCTCAGTGACCTGAACGGGGAGACCATTGACCTCTAATGACTGAACCCCCGACCTCCTCGGGTCACGTCACGTCGTCTACCCACCAACGGACACTCGAGGTTTCAAAGCAACTTCTTCCTCTAACACTACGAATGGCTTTATTTTGATAGTTAATATGATTGTCAAGTACAAAAGGGTACACTACTGCACGAAACGTGTATGGGCTCTAAAAGAGGAGTAGGAGGTTCGTCGAATCTGTCAACGGCTCAGAATGGGTGACACCAATCTAATACTCGTTGCGTCACACTTCAAAAGAACGAACTTGTTCTACTTCATTCGCTTCATAAATACCGCGTCGAAACCATTGATGGCGTAAGGGTCTTTTATTTCTATTGCTTGTATCGTTGTGTCAAAGAAGTCTCGAAAAATTTATAGGCAGTTTCTTTTTGCATCGTGGCAGATCTTGCAAGGCTGTTTTATCTTATGTTAATACAGTTGCAGTCCTCCTATGACTACAGATCAATGGAAAGCAAAAAAATAACTTTTTGAATGAGTCTCATAGTTTCGTAGCCATCAACAACTTTCTCTACTTTTACGTTGATAATCTTCTAGAAAGAAGGTGACGTTTTTTTCTAGTTTACATTCAGTCGTACAATTAAAGTGTCATTAAGTCGTTTTGATAATTGTGAGGTGAGCGACTGTTTTTACATAGAAAATAATGACTCATCTAATAGAGAGCCGATAGCCTCTAAAACGTACCTCTTAGAATGAAAATCCCATTTTAAATCTGAGACTTTTGTGGTTTTTGCCGCTTTTAAACTCATAACTTTTATTATATTATTTCAGTCAACCCTAAGTATAGAGTGAACACACAAGGAGTATGAATCACCAATGGAATTCGAATGGTCCACCAGTCAATCGGCACGGCAGTTACCTAAGGCCATCGCCGTCTATGTCGTCAGATGCTTAAATACTCTGGCCACCACCACAGAAGCTATTCTACCTGTACGCATGCCGCACAAAGCTAATTACAGTATTTTTTTGGTAAGCCAACCCGCCTTTGCTGTCATTGGTTAGACCCCCACCGTTGTTGGCAATGTTTGTCGCAGGCTACGCAAGTCTATGGGCTTCCTTTGCTGTTTTTATGCAAAGGCAGTGTTTCAAATGCCGGGCTAAGACGACAGAGTGGCTTTCACTTGTCGCTCTCTTCATTAACTTCTTAGCAAGCACTCAAGTTGCATGTGAGCCGTCAGAAGATGGTCCTATCTTACTGAAATCATGGCGTTCGTAAGGCTCCTTTTATTCTTTCAGACAATGAGCCAGGCATTAAAAAGAGAGGAGCGCTCCCCCGAATAGCCTTCATTGTAGATGTTGCATAAGTGGACCAAGACCGGCCAGCAGACTTTCTTGAGTACCTTCGAAGGTTGCTTGAATGATCAAGCGTGAAAAAAGGACGTGTACCTTTGGGACACTTACTTAGGCAGCATGACCCCCTTAATAAAATCAAAGCCGCTGAATTCACACGGCAGATCGTTCGTTGGCAAAAGTCATGGCGGTTGTTGAAGGCTGATTAAACTGTTGCCAACCTCACTGGAATATAGCTAAGCAGGAAGTCAGACATTGTTGTAAATGAGTAAACAAAAAATAAAAACACATTAGATACTGTGGAGATGCTCAAACAACTGGATGTGCAGTTGTTTTTGTTCGTTTGGAAAAATGCTTGAAATTAACAAGACACAGGAGCGTTTAGTCGTTCAATAAAGTGTGTGTAGTTTTTGTTATCAAACGAATGCCTGCATTCATATGACTATTGAAAAACATGAAAAGCAAAAATAAATCAAAATCAACTTGTGATCAAAGGGTACATAAATCTGGACAATAAACGACAAATATAGTTCAAAATTTTAATTAAATTCAACTTGAATGCACCAAGTCAAAAGAGGTGTCTATAATTTATCTCAGCATCCAAAAAAAATTCAGCTGCCCGTGGTTCCACAAAAAACTCAATTGTCATTTTTTACCATTCCATGCTTATTAAATGGTTGTTAGCAGCCAGGCAAGGACTGCCTACGCAACAGTGACCAAAAGGGCTAAATAATGGATGGCTGCAAAAATGGTAATGGCTCTCGTCCGCGTGCCTTGTTAATCAGCCGGTCGTACGCACAAATTCTCCTGGTGATACATACTATTTTGTATTTGTAAGTCTGTTCACAGAGTCGTTCAACCAAATGCGAAATGCAATGTCTCGGACTAAAACGGGGAGAATCTCCAACGAGTTTATGAATTTTGCGTATTCTAAGAATCCACACAGAATTGAAATTCGGATTTGTGTTGTTACACACAAATAATGCTGTTGTGCACTATCGGGCATGAGCCGGAACAGATTTACTGAATAACGTAAAGGTTTTCCTTGCAGCTTCTATACACGGGAATAATAGTTTGATCTAATAGGTGCAAGCGTACATTAAAAAAGGTAGAACACGCGATTTCACTAAGGAAGCCATGTCAACACATTTAATATTCATAGACGTAGAGTATGGTTGCCCTGTCTGGCCGTGCGAAAAAAACTCGTTTTACTAGCTTTTACTCAAAAAGAGCTTGAAGATCTCATTATGCTTTGATTGCTATCCATTCGTTTTAAAGTTAAAATCCATCACTAACCAATTCAGATAGCACTTATTCACCGAAAAGTGTGTTGATGTAAGAAAAAGTAAGTTTTTGAATATTCATAGAACCTAATAGATATTCATCAGGAGAGTATCACCAAACGTCACAAATCGGCGACACCAGATATGGCGTTTATCAACTAAAAATGAGAAATACAAGTTTTTGCGTTTATTTGCGTAAAATAAATGACACGTTCCTACTGAAGTACAAAATAAAGCTTTCTGAATGCTTACTGTATCGCAATATTAATGTCAAAAAGTGCATCCATTATTCAAACAAGTTGCTGCCTGAATAGCAGATGCACTTTGTCATAAGTTGACCATCCAATTCACAATGGCCTTGTATAGACAACAGCGTGATGTCAAGCGTCGAAATAGGTTGGCCACAGTTAGACAGGCAAAATCTCAATAAACTTGGCGATTTTAAACCGGATCAGCGAAAACAGCTACTCGGCTACTGATGTTTATATATTGATTTAGATATGCAGCTATATTGAAACGTTCAATGTCTCTAAGGTGGATAAGGCCTAGACGACATCCACCTCATCATTATAATAAAATATGAATTTCAAGAAAATGTTCGCAAATTATATGCGGTAAAGTATGATAAAACAAAAAATGAAATTCCCCCTAAATGTGGGAATATCTAAATACGGGCATTTTTCAAGGTTAGAAGTGCCTTCTTGAAAATAGATGCTGCTTGCCTGCCCTGTTGGAGCATTCCAGTGAAAAATTGACTGAGCTCAATTTAGTTGTAGTTTTGTTATTCAGAAGGAACGTAATTGAATAAAGCTATATGGCCATCTGAAATTCGGCTAGTTTGAGCAAAAGGAAAAAATAGGAGCTACCCCAGTGGCATGAACGATCAATCGCAAACACCCATTAGCACCGGCTAGTTTTATCCATTTGTATTTCCTCGTTATCTGAAGCCTCACTGTGAACAGTCATTAAGAGTGGAGTGTGCCGACAAGTGTAACCCGTGTTTGTGCAGGTCTCTTTATTTTCGTTTGAGGTGAGAGAGAATTACATTCGCTGTTGCAATACACAGTCATCCAGATCCGGACTTACATATGCTGTCCTACGAGAAGTGAACATGTCCATTAAATATTCTCTCTCTCAGGTAAAATTCATTCTTCATGTGAATGTGCAGCGCATAATACATACAGGCACGCGCGCGGATACGCATCGTACACTACATACATATGCAGTCTCAGTGTACCGACTTCCTCTTCACGCGCGTTATCTGGGATGTCTTCCCTTGATCGTCGCTTCTATCCTCTTTTATCCTTTGTTCCAGCTAGTCTCAGTCTATGGTCCAGTTTTCTAGACGTCTGTTCGTCTAGCCCAGGAAGATTGTCATGGGTCATTCGTGATCCTATCGACTGACCCGCTTGGCCGATGACATCCAATCCTTAGTGACGTCCTGCTGCGAATGGTCTTGCTGATGGTGCAGTTCCTGGAGGGGAAGAAGAATTCGTCTGACGGGGGGTTACGGAAGACGACGAGACAGGCTACTGGAGACACCGTTGCCCCTCGATCGCTAACGAATACTCTGGCCGCCTGACTTGGTATTAACAATGGCGCTGGTCGTGTTCACAGTAAGTGTACTAAGCTAAGCGCATGTGGCTTTTGGGTGTCCGTCCTCCGCAGGCTGTTCACATCATTGGCTTGAGGATGACCGGTTGTCAATACTTTCACGCAGCAAAAATGAGATCAAACGAAGAGGGCATCACGAAAGTAAAGCTAGCGATCAGGAGCTGCTACAGCGTCGAGCTGTAGGAACGTTATAATAATGGTTATAATAAGTGGCCGAGCACGGTGCATTTTTCGCACAGTGGTCACTGTATTTATATAAATGTTCGCCCGCGTCATAGAGCGCAATCGCACACATTGCATGGTATTTGGACATACGTTGCTAAGGGTCAACATGGTCATGACGGGCGCTCCAATCAACACGTGTTTTCGGGCGAATAAAGGAGATATATTTCTATATCTATGTAAATATACAACTCTCGCTTTGTATCAACGACAATCAATTTTGATACCCATTAAGAGAAGTAACTATAATGACGCAATGATATCTATTATGCTACTGCCCACTAGTGAAAGTAATTACGTAATTGTCAACTCATTTCACCTAAATAAGAAATGCACTCGTAGGGTAAAGGGTATGATGTTATTCGGATTTTGAACAACTTATTGCCGTCTGGCAATGTTCGCTTTAGATCCATGCTTCAGAATGTGCGGTTGAACGGACTGGACAGCTTCAGCACCCTTGTCAACACACGGATTCGATTTGTTGAATGGAATTCGAAGACAGCTTTATTTGTCACCTAGATAGGGCCAACTAGAAGTTGCCATTGAGCCCGGCCAGAATATGCCCGTCAGCTAGGAAGTCTCTAGCTTAAACGTTTGGCCAACCTCAATCTGTATTTTATAATTTTCAATTTGAGATGCATGACCTCTTTGAACAGGTACGAGAAATGCTATATTGCAAACAGTCTCCCTTTTTGCGCCCACATCTTTCCCAGAAAATGCTTGTCCACCCATTGTTGTCTGATGTTGGCAGAATCCGATATGTCAGTTAAGACGCTCTACCAGATTCAATTCTCCAACATTAACAGCACCCAGCAACAACAACAACATCAACCCGGTCAACTAAGTGGTGAACGACATACGAACAGTTTTGCTATTCGAAAGAGAGCTACGTTCGTATTCAGTCTTCATCTTCGTGTTCTCAGCCGGTTGGCAGCTTTGTGTGCGTCACTCCTTTATTGCCCTCGTAGGGTAAGATCTGCCCCATCACTATGATCGTCACCATCATCATTACCCTTTATCATCAACAACTCATCATGCAACAGCACGAGGCGGTTATTCCGAGCATGACCGGACCATTCCCGACTGCGCGGAACCTTTATTCCCTTTTCACCAGCTTCGCTACTCTGCCGAGCTAACCCACATTTTTCCGCCTTGCTCCCTCTCCCTCAAGCTGTCGTTTTTTCTTCTTTAATTTTGCGGCTCTATCCTCATCGCCTTCATTGATTCGTCTTGTCAGCTTAATGCTGCTTTTTAGCGTTCAGTGTGGCCTTGGGACGTGCTCTTCTACATGTCGTCTTCACCTCGATTTGTAGAAGCCGTCTCGTTGGTCGTGTTCTTAGCATCGCTGTTCCAGTCGTCTTCTGTCCAGAGTCACGCAGCTTGCCTGTGTTCGGAGTCCTTCAAGCCTTTCACCAGAAGACGCTTCTGCCTCCACCGTTGACAGTTCCCTTTGCCAGCGTTTCCGTCAGCGCGTCTACCTGGCCCTATGAAGTGTTCGCCGCATTCTTCAACAGTTATGCACAGCAACACACACACACACACGCGTACACACAAACACCACAGTGGGGCATTACTCCTCCCCGTGCTTAATGGTGGCCCACACCAATGACGGCCGTTGCTGACGTTGACGGTACCTCTGTCTAGGAGTTTTACCTGCTAGCAGAACCGATGCTCGCTGAAGTGAGCTTTTTCTCGCCCTTTGGAGCTTCACTTAGCCTCGACATTAGCGACAAGCAGCGAATAGAAGCAGCGCTACTCGAAGGAATTTTGCCGACATTCAGCGACAAGTTTAAAACGTCGGCAAACTACAGTCGATGAGGGCAAGAGTATCTGGCACGTGTGACTTAGTGGCATTGTGGCCGATTTCGTATACTGGCTGTCGCTCCTCCTCTCGTTTTTTCGTCGTGGCCACTGAACATTGGCCCTTCGATGTTGTGACGTAAATAGGGTCATATCTTCTGAAGAAAGGAGACGTAAAACTGTGCCAGCGCAAAGGCAGATGTGCCCAACTCATCGTGAGTGACCGGGTGGGAGCGAACTTCAAAACGAGGCATACGAGGCCAAGGATAGCCGATGTGACAGCAGAAAGACAACAGCAACGAAGTTACATAAATTGAAGAATGGAGACAGGCAGAAAAACTGCTGAAATTATTCGCATTGAGCACAAACAATTAGAAAGGTAAAAAGACAATTTGAAAACGTAACGGGTGAATCCACGTGCAAAAATAGCGCATATAATTCGAACAAGACCACAAAATTTAACATTTCAAAACATCTCCACGGAGTAAATAAGGCCATATATAGTATGTTTCTATGATTTTCTTCATAATCACAACAATTAGGTATAATTGTCTTCTTAGCGAAAATATACATGCGAATTAGAAATTAATACTTGTTGATAGTATAAATATACCATAGAGATAATATTTAAAAGCGTTGTTTTAAAGTCGTGTTCGAACACTCAGCTTTGCATTACAACAAAGAATGGACTATTTGAATCGTAGATGCTTTCATTTAGGTTTTCCTTATTTTATGTAATACTTCCAGCTCTTTTTATGTTTAACTGCTTGACAGACGTCGCTAGCTTTTTTGGCCGAAAAAAAACTAGATTGGCATGCCTTGCTTGCGACACAGTGGCTATGAGTGTATGCTTTGTCAATATTAACACCTTACTGCTTTTACAACGATCACATCGACAAGAAGTATGAAACATATTAGACGCTATCTAGGCGCGACAGTTTCAACAAACTGATCCGCTCGTTTGTTTGGAACTGTCAACCCACATGGTACAGGAAGCAATTGAATTTCGAGTCAGCCAGCCAGTTACTTGAGGGCCTGTAACACCGTCGATCGCCATAGTGTTCGTGCTATAGTGCTCAGATGGTCGCGCGTTTGTATTCTTGTAGTCGGTGATGTTTTGTACTCGTGAAATTTGTATATATCAGGGTTCGAGAAGCGATTCCGAGCTGAATAAGGAGCATACACCAAAATGTTTAGTGGCCGTTTTCTATAGATTGTTCCTTATAACATTCTATATCGTTTTCTGAATTTGTCTCATATCGTTTAAATGTTATTTGCCCTGAAACGGAAATACGGTGACATGTCAATAGGCATCATGCGCGAATCTCAACCACCCTGCGTTGTGTATTCGAAAGCAACTTGCGCAGGCTAATAGTGTCGGATGGACGCTTCTCAGCTTTTTAGTAAACAGGGAAATCCACAAACAAAAAGAGACAAAAAAAAGAAGAACAATTTTAACAACGAAACAAACAACAAGAAAAAGAATATGCGCTCAATATTTTCATTCAATATTTTATTTACTCTGTACAAACACTCAATATTTTGTGTTTACTCTCTAGAGAAATAAAACAGCCTGTCTATGCCGATGTTAGCATCATTATCGTGAAGGCGATCGAACGTTCTATTTTCCTCCACGTTGTTGCCAACAGCCGAATTATCTGTATAACGATCATATCCCGCGCTCAACTTGCGCAAGTTAACTTCACCATGACGTCATGTATGAGTGCGTCAGTCGATGCTCATGCACTTTTGTTAAATTGTGTAGCTCTCTCACATGCAGTTGCGCTCGTACAGCAGTGCTACTAGATCCTTATATTCTCCTCCTCCTCCTCCTCCTCCTTCTAATGCTATGGAAAATCTTTCATGACCTCCTGACCTGACATACATAAGCGTAGCCTGCTCCCCAGAGGTGTGGTACGCTCTGTCTCAGTGGCACGCTCATGTCGGCATCGTGGCGCGTGGATTCGTGTGCTTGTTGTAGCTTCGCCTAATGTAGCATAATCCTATATTTCCCCACTGCATCGTCGCACATTCGCTATGCACCTTCAGCAAGGGTGAGCGTGTGTCATCGAAGTCGACCTCATCACCATCATTTGCAGATGCTTTTCAGCGCTTTCCCAATCCTTCATTTCTCGTCGCATCTCTCCATGCCGCCTCACAGATCAGCTTCACATCGGGAAAACGTACCAATGCCCTGAATATGCCGCTTCGCCAGTGCGCGTCGTGCTCGTGGGCAGTCGCGAAGGGGGCTTACCGGAAAGGCGATCGGCAGTCTAGAAGACGCGGCCGTTGTCAGCGACGACGAAGACGTACCGGATACACAGGCTATAGACAAGAAGGCCTCGACGCGCCGCGTCTTAGTGGCGCCACTTGATCGTGACATCAACTGGATGCATTTTAACCGAACGAAATTGATAGCTCCGCATAGAATAGTATCAGGGTGTGTCTCCGTAGTGACATTTACGATGTACCTCAATATGCTACGGCGACACTAAGCGTGGCCCGGGAACGTCGAGAGAGCGAACGTACCTTACTTAATAGAAAAGACTCACTGGCTGATATGAGCGCGTGCTGGTGCACAAATGAACATATTTCAATATATTCATAATATCAATATAGTTCCTAATGCAGAACTCTATTTGTACTAATTTAGGTTGCACGGGCGAAATAGCAAGACGACGAGACGAATGTTAAGAACAGCCTGAGTAGTAGATGAAAACAGGTAAGTGGCAGGCAGCATCGAATCTCAGACAGAGCTCGTAAAAGCCATCATTACATAAGAATAATGTGTCTCGAGTATGTTCGCCTTCTTTTTCTTACTTTGGTAAATGTTCGTCCCATTGAGCTTTGCCATACCTGACGATTGAAGTGCTAGTAAAAGCTGCTATGATTCTACGGTGTTAAAATGCTTCAATATATATATATATATATATATATATATATGTTTAAAAATTGATATGGTCTTTACCCTGTGACCGAAGGCAATTTTCTAATGGAGTCTGTGAAGAGTCCCTGTTGATGCTCGTGCTGATCCATATTATCTCATGTACTCAACTAGTCCTTTCCCTTCTCCCGTAGACAATAGCGAAGAATGTCATTATGGCTAACAGTGCTCTTCTACTGGTGTCACATTTGAGCGTCCAGATATACATTTCGTTGCATAACATGACCCATCATTCTATCTCTCGCCCCTCTATTTCTAAGAGTGTTTCGTAAAGAAATGTTGCAATATATGGATAAAGGCCAGTAGGCGAAGAAAAGTAAAAACAACGACGAGTGATACGTCCGATGTTTGGTGAGAATGCCTGTCAGAGCACGAATAGTTGAAGCACGCTTGAACGACGTGAAACGAGACACGCACGGCAGAGTTCCCGAGGCGCTGCTGTTGATTCGGGAAGTGCCTCACTGTACGTGCTATTCGTCCTCTCGGCTTCCGATGTCCCGATGGCCGGCCACCGACAGAAGGAACCGGAAAAACCTTGTCACTAAGCTGCTCGGTCATTACAACAGTAAGCGCTTGGCAGGCAACTCGTTTGACAGACAGCGAGCTTATCCGCAGAGAAAACAGCTGAAGTGCCCATCTTGAAAGAGGGAAAGTGGAATAGGACACTGCCAAGCAGGGCTGTTTGTTCCTGGAGACCCGCAATGTAGGCGCGACGTTCTAGTCGTATTGGTACATTGCTTCCGCTATCTTGCTGACATAACTGAACAGTAGCCATTTTTCCTTTAAAGCAAAATTGTTCCAGATTTCTCTCTTCCCCTCTGCTCCTCCGTGTTGTAAATCCAGTACATATATTAATATTGAGGTTCTTTTTTTTCGTATTAAGCGTACATGCGACCCAATGGGAAACGAGGAAGGGTTAGCGGTCAGTTACACACTGAGAAGCAGAAACGGCGGTGTGGGTGATGTAGGCAAACAATGATCGAAGCAGCAACAGTGACAACAATGTATACAACAATCATAGCAGGGCAGCGACAACAAAAGTCGGCAAAGACAAACGACGGCTAGATGTCCCCGATAGACGTCAAGCAAGACAAGGAGAACAGTGTTGTGGAGGAATAGCGGACGAGTAAGTCGACCGTTCGTGGGTGTGCCGGTTCGCGGAGGGGTCTACCTCCCCAGCTTTTCGCACCGGCATAGAAACAGCTAAAGCGCGCAGGAAAACGAGTGAACTCACCGAAAAGGCCGCGTCTGCGGACGCGCCCCTGCGTTGCTCGTAGTTGCGGCTGCTGCGCGGTTGGACGGCTCTGCTTGCTCCATCTTTGTGTGATGGCCACATGGTGGCTAGGGTATCATTTATTGTCTTCACTGAAATATGGCCCCATTTCTTGCTTCATCTCCACCATCGTGCCGTTCCACCGAAGCATCCCACGGCTAAGGGCATCCCGGATCCGTGCTTCATACAAATGGCTAGCTGGGCTGCTTGACGTCGTTACCTCTAGACCTTGGTTCGTTCCATGGTCGGTCGGAGTGCGCCCAGTGCAGCGTAGAGTGGAGGAATTGTGTTTCGTGAGTGCGTATGTGAAGACATAGAAGGCATCGGGCTCTTCAGAAGAGCTCAGTTCTCTCTTCTCCGCTTGTGAGTTAGTTCCTCTTTCGGGTGGTGAAGCTGCCAGCTTGCCTTGGCATTTATTGGCGATGCGTCATTACACCACGGAGAAAGACACACTATGCTAATTGGGCAGGCCCTTTTACTCTCTCTCTTTCCGCTTTTCTCGATCTTTCATTGCCAGGAACCAGTAAGGCACAAGACAATATGACCGCAACGACGCGCGAACATCGCCACAAGGATGACAACGGACCTAACGCCAACCACAATGACGAACTCATTCTCTTATTCCAGTTACGAGCAACGAGACGTAGGCCGGGCTGTCCTGGGTCCCAGCCTAGAGACCCTGCAGGACTACAGTGTTCGACTGCTCGTATACAAGCGCTCGTTACGCCTTCATGTTTGCCTCCTACGCCAAAGCCCGCAAAGCTCTACTAAAGATTGGCCCTCGGGGTTGTCTGCCGGAGAAGGCACACGAGGGACTGACTTCGTGTACCCTTGTTTTTCTTACAATCGAAGCCGTTATTGAGCCGTATAGTAAAACACTATAACTGCAGCCAGTGGCCCCCCAGGAATTGGTTGCTTGGTTCAAACAACTTTGTTTCGATCATGCGTTTCCTATGCGAACTCGATAAATTGCTATTTGTCTTAGACATTTTTTGTTCACGTTGTTTTACGAGGTAAAGTTATCAAGCCGCTTTTTGCGAGAAAGCCAATATAGAGAAGGAGTCGGACGTAGCCCTGCATAGATTGCTACTGTTCGATTTAATTGCACTTGACTTACCAATCCTCTGATCGTCCGATCGTATATGAGGCATCATTAAGCGTGAAGAGTTCATACTAAATCGCCCTTGGCTTTATATTTGCTGGCCTACGAATTTCGCAAAATTAGTTTATTTCCACAATGACTCAAAAAAACAGAGGACCAACAATGTCGACCTGACGTAGAGTTAAAGAACCGTGCATAGTTTATCGAACACAGAAGAAGAACGATGGCCTATCTTGAGCATAGCTTTTATATGAGTCCGCATCGGCATGATTGCACCGCACAACTCTAATGAATAAATTGCGAATGAATAAAGTGCTTCGCGTGTGAGCGCCCGACTATGTGTACGATGTTTTTCCATTGCTATCCTTTTGTCTTATTCATCCTTGGTCGTAGGTCAAAAGGATCTACTGCGACTAAATTGGCCATTAGGCGGGTCTAGTCATTGTGGGTATATTTTGTGTCTCGACTGAGTTGTGTCGTTCTATTCAACCGAACAACCGAATAATCTGAAACGGCAAGCAGGTACTTCGCTGCTCGTAGCCGCGTCCCTTACGTGCAAGTGCGGCAATGAGAAGAAATCAACCACGAAAAGCTTCGTGACCGACGCCTCCTCGGAAAAGGAATACGGCATGGAAGCTTGCAAGTACAGAGGGGGCTGCTCCAATGCCTGAAGCAGGGGGCTCTTTTCTTGTTTCTGGCGCATTGTCACTAGCTAGTTTTTTAGCACATTGTCTTAAAGTCCAAACGTGAATGACATAGGAGCTTTTCAGTTGCATGACCAGCAGTACCGATTTGGTGGGCCCAATTTGGCATATCGGCCAAGCGAAGACAGATGACTTTTTCTTGTTCAATGCCGGCTAAGGGTATTTATTATTATTGACTTTGTTACTGCAGATCGTATGGACAAGACGGAAGATGTATGTGAAAAGTCGCGTTTATCTCTCCCTTGGAATATGGTCTTTCTCAAGACGTCATTAGCTTCACGATTATAGCCTGAAAGTTTGTTTAGTAATACGAACGGCAAATGTATACAAAAAATTAAGCAAATATGCCATAAAGAGACAAATCTATCACCTACAAATATTTGCTCACCTTCGCAGATGATCTTGGCTCATTCCACTCCTCAGAATGCTTGCGAGTTGCACTGAGTAGTTGCACACTTTCCTCATCGCTCCTATTTACCAACGGTGCAACGAGTGGCGGCGAGTGACGCATGAGGCGCAGGAAATATCGTCAGTGTCCCATTGAGGCACTCCATATCCTTATAACCGGAGGGGAAATAGCATGCAAAATCGTTAGGTCGAGCCGAGGCCTCGTTCAATGTTGGAAGAGACGATGGTGGTGGCCGCAACGGCAAAAACCTGATTGCCTTCCTGTGGCAACCTTTTCCACATCCTTATGTCGAATGATCCTGTGCAGGTCTTTCTAGGTGGGCGATCTTATAGATCGCCTGAGTAGGATAGTGCGCTTGGAAATCGAGGAGATAGTGGGGCCTGATGAAAGGCTCCTAAGGGAGCCCCTCGTGCAAGAACCTTCTACTTGCAGCTTACGCGAAGTTGGCTACAAGTGCGGGTTAGTGGGTTAGCCAGCCTAAACCTGTGCGGTTTACAAGCGCAGCCATCTATGGCTCAACTGTGGATCGTAGGCCAAAAGCGTGGGCTCCTGGGAGTGCTGAAGAAGCACGTCATTATTCTAAGCGTACACGCACACGCACACACACATATGTATACACACACACACACACATGCCAAGGTGTTTTCTGCACGGCTATTTTCATGACGACTATTTACACTACAGTAACAACTCGACTACGAACACTAAACTTTATCATCCCGAAGTACCACCGTTCTCGGCGTTTCATCTCCGGATACAACGATGAAGCTTATGCTATTGGTATCGCCATGCCGACTTTGCAGTAAAAGCTAACGAATCGAAATTATTCGTAACCCTTGATGATTTTGTATTTTACGAAAAAAGCTGTTGAACTATATATTGTACTATATAACTTATACAGTTGAACAGCGTTTGCGATCATTCTTTCAAACAAGTCAAAAATCTGCCTAGCACGGCTGCAGCAATTTTGTTTAAATTGATGCCACAATGTGGGAAAGTTCAGATGCAATTTTTGGTGAAAACTTGTATTTGCCGATGTTTTGTGGCGAACGAAATACCAATGCTTTTCACAACTCAGTACGATTGTAAGCGTCTCATACGTTGAAATGTAAATATAAACATTCAGATAACCTCACTCTGTCGTATTCGTTGAAATTTCTCATTGATACGCTTTCTAGAAAATTGCGAACGTTTAAATTTCTATATTTTGACACACTCGTTAAAATCGTGTAAGTCCCATAATTTCGTCTTTCATCAAGATCTTCACTTCTCCCGGCTGTAACCACGCGTTGTCCTCTCCGTGGCCCCCTATCGGGGACAGGGCGTCTCCGATAGGTCGCCACAGTATGATAGAAACAAGTGGACGGTCGGAATTTGGCTGGCTGGAAGGAGAAGGTGAAGTACAGATGTGAACACTATCCTTATCTCTCGTTTGTCCTTCAACTACGGCTCGGTGTCTCCTTCCTTGAAATTTCGCTGTTGCCTGCTAACATGGCTTCCGCCAACGCTTTGCTCGACATTGCTCAAGGTGTCTACTCAAAGAAACGGCAAACGCGCACGAAATAAGAAGGAGGAAAAGAAGTTGAAAAGTGTAACAGCGAATACGTTTGCTTACATTCGCTAGAGTCTGGGGTGCCAAGAGGAAGTAGCTTCGTCATTTATCTATTGGAATCGCCGGCTTATGCTGAGTCACACCCCATCCAGGCCGAAAACCGGAGTCCTTGGTGCACCATATCTCCGAGCCTTTTTTGCCCGATTTGACGACTGCGCACACTGCTTTACAGCTTTGCACCGCCGACGTGTCCATTTCGGCAGTTTGGCCTCCTACGCAAGTTTCATTTCACAGTCGAGGTGATTGTAGCCAAATATTGCTGCCATTTTATAACAACCGCTGTAAACCTACTCGGTAGCACCGTCTACTGTATGTTTCTAAATGCATTTCGAGCATTGTTGACAGTATTGTTACGTTTTTGTACTGCAATCGAGCAAGGCATTCTATTAAAAATACGCTTGTTAGGAAAATTAGGTAACGCTTAATATGCCTGTTAAGGGTCACTAATTCATACTGTAAATCGTGTATGCGATGCGGCATCTACTGCAAGTCTATGGAGCGAAATTGCTTTTTTAATATATATATATATATATATATATATATATAT
>MNPL01013682.1:1526-13541 GCA_002081605.1 Tropilaelaps mercedesae | reverse complement strand
ATATATATATATATATATATATATATATATATGTATATAATCCACTTCCGCTGTTATTTGATACAAAATACAAGTACTGCAGAGTAATAACATCACTTAACATTGTTAGGAAAACGATGACTAACCGCTTAGTCCATTGCAGTGAAAAAAATCAATGGAATAATAATAATAATTCGCCCGACACTATAAGACTATGAGCTTTAAATACCTTATATAGAATCTTGATATAACAAAATATGCTCAGTAAAGGTCAATGGCAACTTCTCGTGCCAATGAAACTGGTAACTTAGTCAATAACTTACGAATTGACCGAATAAAAAAGTAAAAGTAATATATTAAATGGATACACTGAAGTGTTGTGAAATGTGAGAAGTGTTCAAACGCACACAGGTTACAAAACATCCATAAAATCACCTTTGATTAATAAATCTTAACTTTTTGTCAAAGAGCTGACGTTCTGCAATTTTGTCTGCCATTTCATTAATGTCGATTTTAACTACTATATACCTACCATCAACACATGAAAAAATGTTTTAGTGGTGATAATACATTTTGAAAAACTGACAATGTTTGAGTCGAAAAGCTGATGTGCTTAATTTTTCTTTCGGCATATAATTGGCATCGATTTTAACTAGCTTTTTTCAATTTTAAGGCATCGTTAAAGTAACTCCGAAAGAAGAAAATATGACAGGTTTTACTCTGTTTCATGTTAAAATAACACGCTTACCATCGAGAATGTGATTGGAAAGGTTACTTGAAATCGTGCATTTGTTGAATTTTATAAAAACATAAAACAAGCTCTTTCGGAGGTATTCAAGTTTATTTTACTGTTACAACGTGAATGGCAACTTGTTTGAAAATGTTCTTAGCATAAAACTCACTGTGATCTTAAAAAGGTTTAAATAAATAAAATGGTTGCATCTGTACTCGAAAAAAATCCTTACATGATTAACCAGTCTGTTGCGCATTGTAGATGACGACTGTTTGTTGATCACGTGAGCACTTTTGCGGGAAATAATATCGTTTGCATATGTTTATATTATTATTATTAGTCATAGAACAGATTCTTTTCGAACAAGCAAAAAATAAAATATTCTCAAAAAATGTGCTTTTATCCTTTAATAAAAATCCAGCAAGTACATATTTTTCGATGAAGCGTTCCATACGCATTCGGTAAATATAGTTTCGAATTCAGGCGAAATATCATATACACCTTCGTTTTTGTCAAGCACAAATAATTTTATATATATTTCAAAATACGTATTACTTCTTGACACCTTCTATTTAATAAAATCGACACAGTGGTTACCAACATACCGGCGCATTACTTAATTGTGCTTTACTTACAGATTTGCATCAGATGAAATTGACGCACACAGACCTCAAACCGGAAAACATTCTGTTCCTTAACTCAGATTACGAGGTTACCTACAGCAACACAAAAAAGGTTTGGAATCCACGTTGGGTAAAACGCTAAATGCGTCTACCATAATAGCCATTTTGAAATTAGGGCAACGCTAAGGCAAATGATGCTTTGTCATAGGGTAAACAAATTAACTTATCAAAATCAAGGCAGATTGATCTATATCATAAGTATATCTGATTAGGTAAATTTATAATTTAAATGAAAGTATGTGTATATGATGAATATACACATATGTGTTGTATTAGTTTTGGTTCCAAAGATTGCGTCGATACAAAATATAAGTAATACAGCTAAAATATTCTTAACAACCTACAAAGTGCCTAATGCCTTAAAATTAACAGTCATGATAGCAAAAAGTGAACCAAGTTATACTGAAACTTTGAAGTCAACCACTCAATAAGGCGAGAGCTGTAAGAAAGGATTTATTTAATGAAGAAAATTACTATAGGATATGCTTTCAAGTTCTCTCATTTAATCTTAAAAACTAGAGGTAACTTCTCTCTACAATTATTATAAACTTGCCCATCAATTTCAGTTCACACATGTCCCGTAGCAAAATGTGAATGCTTTTCGCTGATCAAATCTTACGTAAGCTCCTCAACCGCAGCGTAAAAGCAGTGTCTTGCTTGGCATTGATAAGGTGCACATAATATGCTTTTATTCCTGATCTGCATATGAGTTTTTGCACATGTTGATCTGAACAGATTATTCTGGCTTCTAACGTATTAGAAATATCATGTCTCCACTTCCACCGTTCCAGCTCCCAGTTGTTAAACCAATAAGACCAATACTTGGATCGCTAAGCTTACAAATCCCTGGCAGATTATAGGACTTTGCCAAGAACCGAGGCGTTATATTTTCACTATAATCCCTGGGTGTTTGCGAAAAGAGACATTGCGACTCGGATTTACAAGGTATTCATAAATCCCAGATGTGAACTTTGAGACACTATATCGGTGTATACGGCGATATACTGCTTCGAATATATGCACGATTGTTGTCTTTGAACAGCCTGCTCAAATTGCAGGTAAATTTGAACGTGCTACAGTAATCACCAGTTGGGAAAAGCGCTTATGATTTAGGTTCTACTCTTCTCTAGAGATGAATTCGTGTCAGAACGGAGGTCCATTTTCAATTTTGTGAATGCAACTGCTGGGTCTCATGCGAGCATAAAGTAATTTAATCGTAAATTAATAACATCTCACAATACCCGTGTGAAGCTTCACTTATGGTGCCAAATTTAATTCAAAGACAATGCAATCGTTGGCTGTAGACTAAAGAAGAAACCGAAACCGGGTAACCGGTCTCCTTTATCTCCAAACAATAGGACAACTTTCGTCGAAATTTGCCAATTTCAATCAAGCAAGTTAAATATATAATTAGAAAGCTCTTTCGCTATATAAAAAAGCCACCGTATTCCACACATATTGCCTGTTATGCAGTCGTAATTTTAGAATAGAAAACGATTTAAGTGCTTCAAGCACGTGTATCTCCACATAAGCAAAATAAAATATTAGTATCAAAACACCGACCGCAGATTTCATCAACAAATAAAATGATCTCATGTTAGCTTTATATAAAAAGAATATTGGCGGCTTTATTAACAAGCTTTGGCAAATCCCGCTAAATTCACATGGGTTATAGCGAACGAAACGTTATATTATATTTTAGTATATGTACTACAGGCCACAGACTTATCGGTGACAATATATATAATCAATCACTTGTAGTATTATGAATGTTTAAGATACGAAAAAGTTGTCAGATTATCCGGTATATTAATCGTCATGTGTTTGCAGAAACGAGAGATTCGTCGTGTTCGAGATACTCGAATTAAATTAATCGACTTCGGTTCCGCAACCTTCGACCATGAGCATCATTCTACGGTGGTGTCGACAAGGCACTATCGTGCTCCAGAGGTAATTCTTGAACTCGGTTGGAATTTCACCTGCGACGTCTGGTCTATTGGGTGTATCCTCTTTGAGCTTTATCTTGGGATCACCCTTTTCCAGGTAACTATCTGTACATATTTTACCCACCATTTTCTTTAATGGTTCGAATTTGAGGCACGCGCCGGGTCTCATTACAGAGACCTAATGATTAAACGCGATAAGAATAATTGATAATAATAGGAGGGCACTAAAAAAAATGGAATTTTTGCAAGGTCTTAGTGCACCTTCCAAATTAAAATAAAGATACTGATATAAAAGATCTCTGATTTCACTCTGACATACTTGTGGACCTGAAATAGAGTGAAGTATTAGGATGGGGCTTATTGATAATCACTTGAGTTATCAAGGTGATGATTCAACCGATTCCGTGTCCCCTATTTTTTCAGTTTTCACAGATTTTCTGCAATAATTCGCGAACAAATATCTGTTTCCGTGTCGGGTACCTTTAAATTGGGACAGAGATTATGCACTCTTACATAAGTCACGCAGGCTTGAATCTAGTCTCGTTTCAGTCTCTTGGACGGTAATCTTCCAAGCTGCTTTATACTCACGCATAACATGAACGGTGAGTCGCTTCCAGACACATCTCATTGTCTGTATTGCACACGGCCATCGTTACCACTCCATTACACTAAAGTTGCTTAATACAGAGCGAGCAAAAAAGTCGCCACTGAACATGATTGCAACCTGTTGGTGTAACCATATAAGGGTTATTAATGAACAGAAAATATGCCAGTTATAAGATTTTTACAGCTTGATTTCTTACCGTTCGGTTGAAATGTAACAACACAAAAAAGACCTGTTTAAAGCCATTCATAACCAAAAGTAAACTTATTTTGCAGACCTCCGTAGTACAGGGCACATGCTATTGGACGTATTTTGACCTATTTGTTTAGATGGCAATTATAGCGTTGATAATCAATGCTAGAATTCTCTGGAAAAACTGGAAAGCCTGTACGCTGATCTTTCGTATGTTGATCCTTTAAAGCACAAAGCTCAATTATTTTTAGAACTTTTGCTTAAGCTATTCACCTAAAATCAATTGCTGGCAGTACGACATCTTGCCAGACGAAGATTATTGGTGAAAATGATATAAAATACGTAGGCATGTTCAATTTTCACCGTGAAACGACATTATTTGACGCTTGTAATTAGCAATAATTTTTATTAGTAAAGATAAGGACACAGAATTACCACAAGTATACACTCGACTCAATTATTCGTTGATTCGAGATTCGGTTGAAGCCATAGATATGAAGGAGCGGTCAATACCTAATATCCTGACGGTTCAAGAAATATGTAGATACTATTGAAAGTATGGCCTTCGGTAGCTAAATGCAGGAAGCGATCTCGGAGATCACTGGGCTTTTATAAATATTTATTCAGAATTAAAGTTTCTTTCTATAACAGAACAACCAAAAGTGTATTACAAAACGAGCAATAGACTGCACTATTTAAGAGATATATCTATTGAAATCATATTTCGGGAATATCAACGCACCAAGGTCCCTGAGAGAGTCTACGATTGAGCTCGCCATTAAGCGACAAACTACGAACATTGCTAAAACACAGAACTGCACATTTGGGGAAGGATATAAATATATCGTTATTATTGCACCAGTTGAACTTTATATTCTGTAGTTCTTGGTATTCGTAGGCTTCACTGTAGATTTCGTTGAGCTTTCCTGCACACCTCCATGTTCGTAGAACCTGAAATATGTGAGTTAGAGTGGTTTGGATTTGAGCCAGTAACACGTCTGTAGTAAAGAGGAAAGACTTGAATAAGTGTAACGCTAGATTTCATGCAAAATTACTTTCAGCGAAAATATTTTCTTCAACTAAAAATAAAATATAAGAGGAGTAGTAGTCATGCACGACATAGTTGGCCATAAAAAAAATTAATGCTCTAATAACATTTTCATCTTAGTCTATGGGCCCGATTTTCTTTCAGTCTTTTCTCTTTAGGTGTTCGTTCGTGTATCTACGAGTACTCTATCTAAAAGTAATCTAAAAGTACTCTGCACTTTATTTGACTTTCGCTCTTCCATTGTCATTAGTCTAGTACTTGCCTCCAGTACTAGTTCATTCGGAACAACCTTCGTTCTGTTCAGGATTTAGTCAGCTTTAAGTATCATCTCTAATTACTTAATGCTCTTATTTAGCCTATTGGTTATGACCTCATTTCCACTTTGAAAGAAGCTCACCAGTCAACAGGTAATGTCGTTCCCTAATGATGGGGTGCACGTTATTGCTATTGTTACAGACTTTTTTATAAAACGTAGACCAATCTGCCTTCAATATTTGTATCGTCATCTCTTAAAAGGTCATAGACACCAGCCTATGGTCTTCTACACCTGTATCATTTATGTTAAATGGGAAGCAAAGGATGAAAAAAGAATGGTCGAAAGTAGAAGATGGTAGGCGAGTTAATGAAGTACATTTCGTCAACGATAAACGGATCTCTGGTTAGTAGGAAGGCAATCAAAGTCGCTGTTTCTGGTTCCCGTCACCTTAAGAAATTTAATTAACATCGCAAGCTTTTTTATTGACACATTAATTTTATCCAGGGCGTGTTAGTTTATCCACTAGTTGGTAAAGTGCATTCATCATCCAGGTGTCTACAAACGTCGTTTCGACGAATTTTGGCTCTAATAATGTAACTATAACTTGGTCAATTTTTGGGAGATTTAAAGTCCCTAGCGGTTGCCATAGGCCTGCTTGCACGAAGGAACCGGTTCGGCACACGGTTTGAAAATGCGGTTTTTACTCCCAGTGGCGTTACCATTATTTAGAGGATATATGCATGTAAGTTGCATGAAATGCTGATTGTAATGTGTGTTTAGTGTCACTACTTTTATCTCGAAATAGACTTCAATCTCATAACATTTCAACGCTTTTTTAAAGCGCAGGAACACCTATATTTATTTATATTTTTTAAGGCTGATCATCAGCTAACATTTAACGTTCACGGTAGCAGCCTTTGCATTGCCTCGTAAGACGGACTCCATATAAATGTAAATGTGCACCGGCAGGGATCGAACCCATGCACCTACGTGTTTCCTCCAGTCGCAAGCCACACACGAATACACCAAGCCACCGAGCTCGACAGAGCACAGGAACACCTACCACAATTCCTGCAGCCGAAGCCAAAAACGCTCACACCACGATGGTTCCCCAGTTGCTATGCAAATATCGGGCCACAAGTCGATTATAAAAACAAGATCAGTATTTTACTGATGTGTATGCATTCAATAGGGCAGGCATGCAATTACGTCCCTGTCAGCAGGTTTGACCTAGCCATGTTCACATTTTATGCTGGCGATGGTCACCAGAATCGACGCTGCTCCGTGTCGACTTGATAGACAAGTGCTCATTGTACACATACAAACGATTAAAAATATTGGAGAAAATTTCTTTGTGGATTGAATAATTTTTTATGAGCTCGTATTTGAGTTCACATAAAGAACTTGCGACCTCCTTTAAGACGCTTTCAAAACCATTTAAATGGTTCGCACAGTAGCTTTGCTTCGCTAGAGTTGCCTAGACGCTTTAGCAAAGACAAAAAAATTTCTTTTTTATGTCTTACACAGAATGCGTGACAAATTGTTCCTTTTGATGTTAACCTCTGTCCGTCGTCGGTTAGCGACGGACACTCACCTAGAAGTTTTAGAAGTGTCCAAAATTTATCAGCGATAATCAATGTAAGCAAGTTTTAGCTTGAGTTCTCGTGTCCAGCTATACGGGATAATTAAATAAAAAGACATGCATATTGTTTTTTGTATATGAGATAAATGCACGAACAACCATCCCTACGCACATGTTGAAGCGCTTTTTGCGACAGCTAGTGACATAGTGACTTCGTCAATACAACAGGCTTTCATGCCACCTCATTCATATAAACAACTAACTTGGGCTAAAACGTTCGTAAAGTGGTTATGTATCTTATGAACGTTTTCGCACCAAACGCTAGTATTATTTGTACATAAACAGTTTCGCTCGAATGGTCAAGAAAAGCTCACACCTTATTTTCTGTTATACATCTTGATGGGCGACTCATTTTTTGCTGCATACAATTCTGCTGAGTTGCGCATATCCGCTATGGCATGTGATTACTGCTTGCTCTGCTAGTGGGCGAAAAAGACTCGCTAGATGATCATTCTTGTCGATAAGATATGCAAGAACACGAACTGTTAAAGAAAAACGAAGGACGCCCTTTCTGGGCTACGTGGACTAAAATTGATCTATATGTAATAAACAGCCTTTTTAGTCGCAGGCCTTATCTGTGATGCATTTGTATTGATTTGCCAAAAAATAATGAAAAAGGTACTTGAACCGATAAATCGGTAACTTCAGGAAAAAACATTAAGTGATAACTTCTCAAAGCTCAACGCGTTTTTCGGTGGGTTTGTTACGTAAAGCCTAACTTTGACGATTTTTTATCAAGATAATTTATAATTTCGTAGTGATAAATACAGCCTAAATATTATGACGTCGGCAAATTTCCGTTGCACGTTTTTAAATCTCGTGATAACAGTGAACCCTAGACAACAATAATCATTATATTGTTCATGATATAAAGATGCTAAGTGCGGGAAGATCTTTGCTAGAATAAGTGTCAAAGCTCATCTATATCAGGATTCCAGTTTTAAGCTTACACGACCTCTAAAAACGTTTAGGAAGTGCCCCTGGGTAGCGTGAAGTTTGTTTAAGCGTCTGCGGTGTTATACGCTTAGGTAAGGCCGCGGAATTTTTACGTTTATAAAAAGCGCGTTTAATCCGGCGTTTCCATAAGCATTGGAATAGTCGTCCTCATACTTCTGCTGGAAACTAAAATCTAAAGCGGCATCAGAATCCTTGAACCCTCGCTCTTCAAGGCGCGCTTAACAAAAATAAAGCATGCGGCAACATGAAGCGCTCTAGCTTGCTACTTCAGTTACTTTGACTGTTAAGTTACGTTTGATGTGCCGTTAGCGAAAACCAAACTGATTAAGAACGCAGCTCGCCGGTCACATAGACTTGTATTCCGTCACATCGATCAGCTGAAGGACTCTAGTTAAAGGACTAGATTCAAATCGTTAGCACTTCTGCCTCATCAACTCCGGTAAAATTGGATTTGCATTCAGTACGGGGTGGGATTGACCGACAAAAACAAGGTTTCTCTGATTAATGCTAATTCTTTTGATAAAGAAATATTGAACGCCGTAAGCTCTGTATAAATGCGCTATAATATTGGACGTAAATTTTGAAATAATTTTTCAAACAAAAGAAGGAAATGAGTGTCGACATCTTCCGTTAAATGAATATTTTTGTCTCCAATTAGAATTTTTCTTCTAGCGGAGATACTTGCCAAGCTTATAAGAGTACATCGAGTTTAGACAATAATATACTGGTGTGAATATCATACCTATCCTAGCTTATTGCTCAAATTCATAAACTTGTATTTAGCGGTTACCTGTGATACGCGTACTGCATTTATTAGATTTACGTTTTTGTTGAAATTATTGCTATACCATTAACACGGCTTTCTCTATATTCCGTTACCCTATCGTAACTTCGCATAGTGTAAGAAGCAACTTATTTTTTGCGTAGCCATATTTCAGTTAAAATAGTCAATTGAAATCGCTGACGTTGAAATTTTACCATGGATAACGTGCTATATTTATCGAGGTGGCCAATAATATTTTCTACAGTGGTTAGTGTGTTGTATCGTATATTATGGCTGCGCAATCAGTTGAATTCGTCTTCTGAAAACCGATTTCTGCATGCTTTAATTCTTGTCTTTCGTCAATTTAGCTTACTATGTTTTCAAACGTACTAATCACGGTCTCCGCTATTTAGAACATTTTTTTTCGTCCTCATAGCTTTAGACGAAATTAAATTGGTTCAGTTTCATGATGGTGTAAAAGAATATATAGATGGTTCGTACTACCAATACCTGGGACAAACAAATTATATAAGGAACGGCCACTTGCTTGTATTGCAGATTTCTTGAGTCAAAATGCACTTTATGATAGTCTTCCCACTCAGTTTTGCTGTGCGATAAATGTTAATGACCCGTTTTAAGTCCCTGCATCGCGGGTACATGCATTGATATAGAAGTCTCTCAATCAATGGTATGCACGAGCGCCTACCTCAGAATATCCATATATTTCTGATCCTTCTTTGCCCCGAAATGCCAATGCTCTTGAAGAGTTGACGAGTTGGCTCTGCTGAATTGGATTTTTCACATATCCTTTTAAACAGATCTTTTTTGAAAGATTTGCGGCTTTTTTCAGAGATCTTATTTTACATGCCCCTTTTCCCATAGCGATATAGAACGTCTCATATCTTCACTGCTTGATACTCAACTACGCATTACCCCGTCCCATTTGTTTTGTAGATATCAGCAGCTTTCGTTAATCACAAAATACACCATATATAATAAATTTTTTCAATAGATAGAATTTTTCAATAAATAGTTGAACTTAGGCATTGATCACTATTATTATCGAAGTTAGGCACATGCATGCAAATAGTTCTTCCATACTATGTGGCTAAATGTAAACGTAATAATTAAAGAGATTTATGTTTTTTAAGATGTCTTTTTGCTATACATAGGTTTTTCTGAAAGGTATTGAAACGGTGGAAAGTCCTTATCAAATTTATATAACGAAATGGGCCTGTAGACTACCAGCTTCAGAAGATGTATCTAAAATATCTAAAAAGATTTCTTTAAAGCTGGCACTCTCTGGGTGCTCTCTCCCAAATAATTATCTTTAGCTCAAGAGTAGACGGGTCACGTTTGAAAGCACGAATAAAGTACTACGTGTCTGGCATTACCTCTGTAATACTATCCTCTTCTATGCAAGGCAGATCATATCGCAATGATTAGTACTAGTCTTTCCCCAGAATCATTTGATTCTAGTGAAACACATTTGTGGTGTGTAATTATGGACAGTTGTAAAAACCGTCAAGTGTATTATCACTGTCTCTTCGTCTCTGATTACTTGGAGTCTATCGATGGCAGCAAATGATGCCGATGGCAGAATTTATGACCATTGTGATATTACCTTGAAAAAGCAAAGCTTATATAAATATACATGTAGTTATTTAAACTGAAAGGCTGAATACAATGTTATTTTCAATGAGTGTTTTAAATACTGGCATATAACTATATGAGAACATTAGGGAATACATGGGGAATTTAGGTTACCATTCTGTATTCCTCATCACTAATATGACCTCTTGTGTATTTTGTTACTTCATCGTATATGAGGATTCCACGCTTACATAAACGTTGAGGTGACTTAGCGGAATTTTCTCGTGTTCGATTGACGTGCTCGGTATTCATGATATGCATGCACTACCTTAGTACAGTCGGTCGATTGTAACGTAAAAACGTCACGGTCTTTATATAGGCAAGATAGGTCTACAATCATTCTTTCAGCCAAATTGGCATGTATTGCATTTGTGTCACTACATAAAGTTATTTTGAATACATTTGAATTAATTAATTTTAAATTGAATTTAAATTACATTTTCCAATAAATTTAAAGGTATTTTGAATTGAATTAGGACAAGTTTAGTTTACCTTGAATTATCACATTGGATGATGCGTATAAAAGATAATGGATGAAATATGGTTATAAAGTGGACATAACCGACAAATATAAGTTAGAGCTTTTGTTTTATCTTGAGGGTAGTGGTTTAATTCTAATCCTGAGCTGAATGCAAAGCTCCAATAGTGATCTAATGAAGAGAGTGGAAACTTAACGGTGTAACTGGCAGAGCGGAGAGAATTAAGGTTTGATTTTAGCAGTTGAATCGGGCTTTGTCGAACGTGGTGAGAGACTTAGGAATAGCAAGTTCGTCAAGACGAAGCTTTGATACATGAATACCAGCCTGTCACCGGAGTTCGCTCAATAGTCAGGCGGGACTACTCGACACATCTTACTGAGTAGCTTACGTCGTGACGAGCCACAGCAACAATGCGTTGTTTGTCGAACGTAGTATGAAGCGGGAAATAAAGGGAATATATGCGAATATGAAGGCGATTAATCGTCTCAAATTCACTAATCTGGCTTTGTTTTACAGACGCACGACAACCGGGAGCACTTGGCCATGATGGAACGTATTCTAGGACCGATACCGTATCGCATGTGCCGTAAAACGAAGACCAAATACTTCTACCATGGCCACCTCGACTGGGATGAAAAAAGTTCTGCTGGAAAGTACGTTAGTTGTAAAATTATTTTCTTTTGTGCGCTACGATCAACACTGTTAAAAATCTAAGACAATAGCACTTCTATTAATGTTCTGTCAGCCAAACACGATGGTAGGCTGGACATTAAAGGCAGACCGGTCAGCTTTTATTCGAATTTTTTGGATATATTTTTGACAGTTTAATAATAATTACCAGATGAAATCGCGAGTTTTAATAAAGTAGCTATATATATATATATATATATATGTCAACTTTAAACCATAATTGCTTTCAACCCGGGCACTTTGCATGGCAATATAAGTAGAAAGAAGAGCAAAGGTTTGATAAAGAGGGGCACTCGGTAAACAGCATAGCATATCTAGCATTTAAAAGGTTTGTCGAAGACGAGAGACAGAATAACAAAGTAAAGAGCCAAAGCAAAGAAATGAGGAAGG
>MNPL01013681.1:0-21388 GCA_002081605.1 Tropilaelaps mercedesae | reverse complement strand
TCTTGCAGGAACCGTCCCCTGGCGAATCAAGGTCCAGCAAAGAAGGAAGAGATGGCGGGATCCCGATATCTCGGTACAAGACAGTTGGGAAGGCATGATTAGGCTAACTGGAATATATGGCTGGCTAACTAGATGAGATGGCTTGCTAGCTGGAATAGATGGCTAGCTAGCGGGAATAGATGGCTGGCTAACCGGAATAGATGGCTAGCTAATTAGATGAGATGGGTGGCTAGCTGGAATTGATGGCTGGCTAGCGGGAATAGATGGCTAGCTACCTAGATGAGATGGCTGGCTAGCTGGAAAAGATAGCTGGAAAGATAAGATGGCTGGCTAACTGGAATAGATGAATGGCTAGCTGGAGTATGTGGCTGGCTATCTAAATGAAATGGCTGGCTAGCTGGAATAGATAGCTAGAATAGGTAGTCAGATATTTAGGATAGATACCTAGATAGCTGGAATAAATAGAATAAGCAGATAGGTCGATATATAGAATGCCGAGTTGCTTAAGGACATATAATTTGGGCATGCTAGGACCACCTCATCTTACATCTCTCGTAAAGTGTACTAACCTTGCGTTTAAAAAAATGTCACTGTCTTGACATGTATTTAAAGCGATCAAAGAAATTAAGAAAGACATGAACTCTTTAATGGATTACGTGTACAGTGATATGTAATATCAACGGGCAAAAAGTAAAAAGCTCTACTATCTAAAGAATAACATCCCTTAAAAAATTTAAGCTTTATTTCTAACGAAACAATTATATTTTTGGTTTTATAACTTCGACTAGGTCTGCTCTCTCGGTTTGTGAAACAAGATTTTCTTAAGACGGTTCTCGTTTTTGTTTCAGCGCATGTTGCAACGAAAGCACTACTCATCAACCAACATGCAGAGTTCTATCAAAAGCTACAGTCTCTGAGCATTTGTCCGTTTTTTATTTTCACCGGGTAAATAAAATGGTATTTCTAAATTTGCATTGTTGTTACGCTGCCACAATTTTACAGACAGAGCATGACAAACCTGGACAAACCTTTGTCGTAGATCATTGCTTTCCAGCTCGGACATGTATTCTAACCTCGGGAGCTCTTGTAAAAGTTTCCACTGATCATGCATGTTTCGAAAACCGCTCAGCGTTACACTTACCCTGAAAGCTCGTGAGAAACAGAAGAACCCAAACCGCATCTATAGAGGATACATTGAAATCAGCATTGTTCAATAAGAGTATTTGCGGTGACCCTACCATTGTCAGCCGTTACACTTGTAGTGCATCGTAATCTTATAAGAATGTAATACAACATCATTATTGATATAGTGCAATACACTGTGAGATGCTGCAAAATGCTGACGCCTACACGAACAAGATCGCGGTGGTAGTTCTGCAGTGAGGTTAGTGACAACACGTTCAAATATCTCAAATGTAATTAAATTATAAAAAGTATAAAATAGCACTAATGGTAAACATCATTTCTCCCAGCGCGTTACCTATCCAATACGGCCCGTGCCATTCCATGCGCAGACAAGAGAATCTCTTCTAACGCTAAAGCTACACCACCTCCAAAAACGATCCCGCCAACCGCAGCAACCACGTCAAAAGAAACCGTATGTCAAATACGTCACATTGCCGCAGCTACGGCACTCGCGTAGAAAAAAATGATACCGAAATAAAACGCATTTGATTTACTACTGCCTGCTTGATCTCATTACCCAGACACCAACCACTATTTTTGTACATACGTGCGCCTATAGTAACAGATGCTTAAACCTTGGACCGTCAATATTTAGCGCAGGCATTTTCCAACATCCCGCCCATACCTCTACCACAAGTTACTGCATCTTTCTTTGAGAGGAGTTGTATATTCCTATCGGATAACTATAACCTTTTATATACATTATTAAGACGTGCGGAGCACGTATGATGTAGCCCGTTTTTTACGCGTCTTATGAGCCCGGCGTTAATCCACAATTATTAATTAATATAACCCTGTGTGAGCCACCTAACTTACTGCTTCCACCTTCACTCTCCGTCTGTTCTGCAGCGCTACGTCTGACCAGCAACACTCCGTTAATCAAGTTTTGCTTAAATTTATCTTTTTTTTTTCTGTACAGCTTATCTTCAGAAGCATGAGCGGCATTCCAGTGTGTCCGTGCTCAGAGTGCTATCGGCGCATGCAAAAAGGTTTTGCTGGGTTTCCATCATCCATTAAAGCAGTCGCACTTGGATGCACCCGATAATTCCAACATGCGCGTCCTGCTTACCTTATTAAAAGGATACAAGTGTACATCAGTATATTAGTCCTTTTCTTTTTTTTAAAGAGGGGGAAAATCTTCTTCAGACGCACGGACACCGCAGATCGCTATATTACAACCACCTTAAGAGCGAGCCGATTCAATGTGGGGCTGACCGTGGATGGAAACGACCTCTAACCCACTAAAAATCCCCTCCTCTCTCCTACCAAGTCTCAGGATATTGTATAAAGCATCGAAGACCAAATAGACAAAATATGGCGCTAAAAAGAGTAAATGGTTGAATATACCACAACCATATATATATTGTTGCAGCAGGTAACGGGCCCTTATAAGGGCGACACAATTCTCTTTATTTTGCATTGATCATTACTCAGGGTTGTTGATTTGTCGGTCTGTACGATCTTGTCCTCGTTGTATCCCCAAGGTTTCTTTTGTCGTCGTAATCTTATTCAGATACTGTGAGCCCCTTTCCCAGCTTTCGGAAAATGTTACTATTTGTTCCGCAATCTCTTTAACGGTCAGATTTACAAGCGCTAATGGTCCTCGCGCGTCATTACGTTATTACGGTGTAGTTTACATCGTCAACTTCTCCGGTGTCACATAGTACACACATATCAGTCATTGTTTTGGCGATTTTCATCACGTAGGTTTGAAATTGGTCATGACCGGTGAGTATTTGCGTGAGAGTACATTAGTGTCTGAATCATTGAAAGTGTTTGCTGGCGATGTAAGCTTACCTCATTGCCAGTTATAGCCGAGGCTATAGAGTCCGTATAGGGTGTAACTTGTAGCAGTCCGCCGGTTCGACCGGCCACGCAGCTTCGGTGCCATCGCGGCTTGATGAACTGCCCATGGATTTATCCACACAATATCAAGGGGTGTACATACAGTACGAAGCAGCTTCAATAGTCATCATCACTTGTTTATTTTCCCTTGCAGGTTTCGCAAAGTAGCCCGTGTCCGCAGCTACCATCTGAGAATTACCTAAAGAATGTGTTATCCTCTGCTAACAGTGGTTGTTTTCCAGTGGTGATGCTATTCGAAAGGTCTGCTGCACTTGACTAGAAGACCCCGAGACGTTGATTACGCTATTCGGTGATCATCTTTAATCCATAGGTTATTTTTTTTATTTGATTAGTTAAGGCACAATGTAGTTAGGCCAACGTTCCTTTTCAGTATTCTTGTTTATATTAACTTACATGAAGTCCAAATAAGTGTCTGTCATAGGTATGACTTGTAATATATGTTGTTTACATGATTCGTGTAGTGAAAAAGTAACATTATTTCTTTGAGTAGATATGGCGCTAGAGCTATGCGCTATTATTCCTTTGGGCGGTTATAATGAGTTGGTGAAGAATCCACAGCCTGGGCATATTGAGTAGACCAGCGTGCATGGAATGCAGCCGTATAGTCTAGAAGCACACTAGTGTCTGGCATTGCATGGTATGTCGAGGTGAGGGATAGACTTACTGAACGTCACTGAACGGTTCACTAATAAACAAGGCCGTCAATGAACGGTTCAGTGACAAACCAGGCCGTCATAGGTAGATCCACTCAATTGCCGGATGCTGGCAAAACCAACGAATACTCGGCGAAAGAGCGGTTTTTTTTAGCTCAACATGTCTTCAACACAGTTCTATGTATTTGTTATGCATAGTAGCTCATATGAACGTACACATATAACGGCTTTTCTTGGAAACCAAAGAATATACCCGCTGACGAACTTGGTGAATATTGTAACTGCCTATTAATCAGTCTGGAATTTGTCACATTGTTTCAAACTACTGTTCAGGAGAAAACCCCACAAACGACATCAAGGTGGTGCTTATTGTATAGTACGAAGCAACGCAAAAGACTTTTCATAAATCTTAGTGTTAGCCAAAATTTTAAACTGATAGATTGACATAACTTAATTCCACGCAACGTCAAATATGATAGACGAAGTATGAATATTTATCGTTCATGTATGTCAGATGGAAGATTTGCCTTTGATGAAGAATGGTCAGTTCTACTATCTAAACAAAACAAAAACTTATCAGCTATATCTGAGGGTAAGTGAAGACCCAGCTGGAGACTTGACTAATACAACATTTCCCTGAACGACGAAAGCAACTATATGAAATTTGCATGCATGTATATAAAGATACGCTTTCCATACATTTATACCATGTTTATCATTAGAACTTGATTCTCTACACTGCCTTTTCCAAGTGGTTTTCATATGGACGAAATACCAAGCGAGCAATTTCCGTACTTTGTATGTCATTCGTGGAAAGATCCACGGATAGTATAGATGCAAACCATACTATTAGAAACAGCAATGGGTCTTGGTAGTGGTTCTCTTGATTTTAAAAATGACCGTCCAACATTCGTTTTCTCTGCGCAGGCAGTTTTCCCAACCTTTCTACAGACACTTGACGGTAGAGTGGAACTGAAGCACGTCCGAAAGAACTATCGATACCTGGTGTAGCGCAAACGAGTCTGCATAAAATATAATTTAGCTTAGATAGAATACTGAATAGCCGTACCGACTTTGTTACCACCGACACAAACTAGTTCTAAAGACCATACTTGTATACTGATTAACGTAGGCATCTCTGAGCTAAGCGAACGCCTTATACAACAAACGAGAAACAAAAGATATTCTTTATTTTCTTAACCTACTATATTTTAGACAATCTTCTCCGTAGTTTATATTTATGTCTCCATTAAGTACTGATAAAAAAGTGTTGTATGGCAGGAAAAGCTGTAAATTGAAACTTCGGAAAACTGGTGAGTTTCACGCGAACCTTGGAAAAGTTGATTAAGGAATCTATCGAAATTCTAAACTTATGTCACTAAGTAAATATAAGTTAAATCACTGTTGGATTCTGGCGTTGCTGGTTATAGTGCACATCTATTTACATTAGCAATTAGCAATTTATTTAGCAATACAAACTTTCTCATGCATTAGACGAGAGTTATCCTATAATGTTGTTGTTACCGGCTGAAGTTCAGAACGGCTACAAGTAGATGAAAAATTAGGAGGGAGTTCGA
Organism: Tropilaelaps mercedesae; assembly: GCA_002081605.1. Lineage (NCBI taxonomy): Eukaryota > Metazoa > Arthropoda > Arachnida > Mesostigmata > Laelapidae > Tropilaelaps > Tropilaelaps mercedesae. The sequence goes on along the minus strand of MNPL01013681.1, from coordinate 16,107 downwards.
TGCTTGCAAAACAGCACGAGTGACACATATATGTACATGTAGTACATATAAAACCATGTAACAATATTTCTTTCTCCACCGTTCCGCTTACCACTCGTCGTACCATACGAGGGCATTTAGAAGACGCCCTTCCAAATGCCCAACGTGCTCCGGCAGTTATTTCCCATCAGAACGTTTAATGGTTTAAAATGTTTAGCATTAATTGCTACCGCGCTATGGTTGTTAGTGGTCGTGCTATTGGTGGGTGCATGCATTTGTGATTTGCGGTGTAGCGGTCATTCCTGATTTCTGTCTCCTGTGGGGCTTGTGGTGAGTTAGATCCTATGTCTAATTTTAGAAAAGAGTGGTCATAAGTGTGAATGTTGTTGATGCGCAGGGCATCGCTCACTGCCCGGCGCAGCATTCGATGGACATGTGTACCTGATGCAATTATACTTTGGATGTGGAGATAGTATAGTTTTTGCGAAAGGCATGAGCTAGATTATTCAGGGTTGGTCGGGGAATGCAAGCTACGGAGTGTACACGGCATTTGTGATGACTCTTATTTTGCATTCTATTGCACAATCACATGAAGCTCACAAGTTTGCGACGGAAAAAAGTCTGAGCTTTGGTTGTTGGAGACTAATGGTATCGGAAGCTCTTTCAAGAAGTATGAAGAAACATAAACTCTTACCCTGAGACCCGCTTAACGGGTAGGTTTATGTTCCATGAATTGAAATCCACGAGCTATCCGGTTTCCAATCTTATTTCTGCTCTTTAGGTTCCGATATTGTAGAACACCGAAATACGTTCATCCAAAGTGGCATTTTGCGGCGCATACATTATGTTATTTAACGTATGATTAACTAAAAGGTCGTTACGTGTGCGTTCAGGAGGCCCTATATTTTCGCGAGGGATTCCTCCTTTTATGCATATCTAAAGTAGTTTCACTTCCTACTGGATACAGCTTCAAACCTGCTCCCCGTGTACATAGAAATGTCTATCTTGGACGACTTTCGGCTCCGATTACTGGAAAGCTCCGATATGGAAAAAAATGTGTAAACTTAATTCAGCAGACTTTTGAAGGCAATGTGGACATTTCAGTCATAGAATGACAAGATCTGTTGAACGGAGCAGGTAAGATATCCGCATCTTCGCACTTTGCTTTCTTTTTGTTTCAGACGTATTAACTTCTAATTATATCTACACAGCTTATGTCTCTTCTACTTCGCTACCGAACTGGCAAAGGATAGGTTTGGTTGTGCAAAATAATGGTAAAAGCCCTTCCCAGAACTTCTGCAATTTCAGTTTAAAGATATTTATAATGGCATATGATACAATGCATCAACGTATATTTTGAGAAAAATATGCAGGAAGTAGGACAAGTGAAACGTAAGCGCTCAGGTAGGTCTTCTGCCAAATGTAAACCATCCGTTTAAAAATGGGAAAATTAGTTTTTCATTCAGGGACACGTTTCACGTTAGGTTAGACGAGCAGCACGCCATGAGTGAATCGGCATTTTAAATACTAAACCTATGCTTGCTGTAGCATTAGTGGCATGCGATATTACCTACGAGTTTTTACAATAAATAGGAAGGTTTACATATAGTTCCGTGTCAGCTTTCAGGTTATTCTCTTCGAGGACTGATTAAATAATAACACGCTGGCCAGCATGCCGCAAGTCAACCGTTGTCAATGATGGGAAGTAAACTTTACGATCATGTTCGGCCCGAGTAGAACATGGTCGCGTGCACTAGTACGGTACTACGAAAAAGCCAACTGTCTACAATAGAGTCTGAAGGAAAGCAACACAGACGGAGGCCAACTTGATATTGAGTATGAATTATGTATGAGTTTATTATTTATATATGAAGGGATTCCGAGTTGAATTTCCATAAGCTTTCAGGAGGGAGTATATTAATCTAACGGATCGTCTTGCATAGTCTTTGGGTCCAAAAGAGTTTTTTTTTATATACAACAGAAACGGTAAACAGCCCAGAGAAGACTAAAGATTTTTCAATACTTAAGCCCATACCTTGGTGATTCAGGTAGAAAAGATTAACTTAGGCTTTGCAAAAATCTAGCAGCTTAATCGAGTTATGATTTTTTTGCTCACTGTAATTAGGATTTGTCTGTCATTATTTTAACGTTTGTGAGCTGGCACAAAATCTTTCATCTGCGTTCTCTGTTTGACGCTACGATGTTTGTCGTATGGAACGAAAGTTCTTTCTTCATGTTACGGGCCGCCGTGAAGGCACCTCGTGTTAGATGCAAGATTCTAAGTTCCGCAAAACACTGAAAATTTCTTGGTTTTGCTGATGAACATTTGACAGAAATAATTCCTCGTTATTTACATCACATAGCCACATGTAGCCGTACCTAAAGAGGAGTCATATCAATTAGGGAAATCAATGGTCGACCACTGGGCTTGAGAAATTGGACCTCGCAATATCGCTTTCTAATGCTTAAACAGCCCCACTGACACCTCGAAGATGCAAATAGTATGCGGTCTCATAATAAAATGGTGTCATATAATTTTGCCTCTTGTTTGATAATCGGCCAACATCGCTAGTGGTCTGTGGTGTGAACGGATATCGCAAGCGCTATATGAAACATAAATACGTTTATCTCACTTACAATACGGTGAATTCACTATCTTCAAGTCTAGATAGACACTTGGCTAGGGATAGGGTCTAGTGGAATGTCCGTCATGTTATTAGGAATCCTTACTTTCTTCTCTATAGAGTAAATATCCAAAACTAACCAGGATGACACTAAATACAACTCGCTTGTCAAGAAACCTGCTAGGTCAACAGAAGCATTTTCCTGACATGCAAATTAATCTCCATCTCGTAATGACCATCACAGTATTCGAAGACTATAAAAATGTAGGGATATAATTTCATATATTCGAAAAGGAAAGATCTTCATAGTCAGTTAATGTGAAAGTCATAGCCTTCAAATTAGTCGTCGGCAAACATACCTATGTGCTTGTCAACTACTATGTGATCATGTCAGTTTATATAGCATCCTTACCATTCTATGACATTCTTTATTAAATTAACAAATACTCTTTGCTACTGAAAGCGCGGCCTCGCTGGAAGCGGTTCAATTACAGACCAGGCCCCAAGGGGTGACGTGACAAGGCTCGGATTCGATTTTGACTTCGCAAAGTGACATCGGTTAGCTCATGTCTTAGTGATCTTCGCAGGCCTTGAGTAAACCATAGCCGATTGGTTTCTGACCTGACTTATCACATTTCTTGTTTTGGGCATGCACGATTAAAAATTAAAATCGAATTAGATTTTGAAGATTAAAGATGAATTAAAGATGAGATTTTTGGGTGCTGCTGTAATATCTTCATTATTCCCAAAATATAAAGAACTTTTGGTTTAAATGATAATGGTAGACTGTTGAAAGTATTAGGCGATATATCTATATTTTTTTAGGGTTGGCCATCAGCCAACATTTAACGTCCACGATAGCACTTCTTGCATTACTTCGTATAACGAATTCCATATAGATATAAATATGCACCGGCGGGGATAGAACTACGTGTCTCGTCCGGTCGCAAAGCGCACATCAATGCACCAAGCCACCGACTAGACGAAATATCAAGAATTGCGTACCGAAACTGTGGATAGGTACATTAAAAGTAAAATGAATTACCGTAAACATCGATTGAAACAGTACTTACATTTAAATAAGCAGCAAGCAAATATTAGTGTACGGAACATGTGTGAATCAACTGTGCGAAAAGTTTTCTGTGTTATGAATATTCGCAAGCTCTAATGTAGCAAAAAATAAACCTAAGAAGACACTAAAATACGTTGACACGTGACTCAATTTAATGACACACAGTTTCTTGCAAGTTATGATTTTGTCTCAGTATAAGTATAAATCGTTCCATAGCAAAAGTAATGTTCATAACCAATAGTTAGCCTCATTGCGTGAAAGTCCGCCCGTGTTCTACGTATTGGCTGTTGCTGGAAAAAGGGCAAGGACTGTCTGCGAAATGAATCTACAATTGGTCGCGCGTTGCATCTCGAGGGCTTCTATTTGCTTCAAGTTGATGGAGCGCCACCTGACAGACGACAAAACATGTGCTCGTTTTTTGCTGCCAACTAGGTCCATTGAATGGGAAGAAGTATATTTGGTATGACAAATCTGTGGGCGGACACAGACACGAAGAATCTGCTCTTCAAACTTCAACGTATATAGCATATGGCAGAGACAACGTTGTACCACTACGCAGACTTTGTTCACTGTGCAAATACGAGTAGGAGCTGTCGTTGCTGGCAACCAATCTGAGCGTGAGAAAACACATAAGGAAGTTCTGTCGCTTGAGGACAGTGATGCTTTCGCTAAAGGCTTGTCAAGAAAGGCGGCTTAACCTTGAGGTCGTCTGTTGATTGAGGCCCTCAGTTGATTCCTTTTTCTTCTTGGCATTAGACAGGTAATTCCCATTTCAGTTAAATATTCATGAGTAAAGGTTAGTTTCAAATTGATTCTCGGTTACAACTGATTCGGCTCCTTACATGCCGTAGACATGTCGACGTTGAGTTGATTTGATCAAATGATGCGTTACTTGGTTTTTGGTTCTTTTATTTACGAATCAGTTGGTTTTGTCTGACATACGTTATTATTACGTTATTATACATTATTATTTAGTAATGAGGGCTTTAAGGTTGTAAATTATCACCTATGCGATTCGTGGCACTAAAATTTAAGCTACGCGTGTGATTTTAAGAAGAGCCTCTGCTTGTGAGAATATGTTTCTTTACTTCAATTTCTTTAAGTCAAGTACTTTGCAAAGCTGTAATATCTCCGACCCACTGCCCGGTATAATCATGAGGCCTATAGCACGGTGATGACCTATTTAGCACCCCTGCTGCATCTCTGATATCTGGCAAATAAATGAGCTAGCGGGTGATAGATAACGCGCCAAGCTATGACGTTCATGTACTGCTCGTAGCGGACAGCAAAGACTACAGCAAACGTGGACATGATAATTGTACACCTGTTAACTAGCGAATTTCGTTTTTGTCGGAATTCGTCTATAGCACATTCTACGTTTCATTTGTGCTGGCGAGATCTTAGTCATAGTTGAGCTTTATTTTTAAACGTAACATGTTTATATAATATATAATACTGACACGTGACTGTTTAGTTAGAGTTAAGATGTGGATTTGCAGCTATAGTTGGAAAACACAATATATCGAATAATTCGGTGAAATTGTGCTTCAAATAAAGAACATTTTCATAAAAACGATAATACCTTCTGAAGGCAAGCACGCCATGCTGCATTGTCAGAATACAAAAAGTGGGCTGTGAATAAATTGCGCACTGAAAGCAAGCTGTTCAGAACGCTAGGTTCAAGATGTCTTTGATGTGAACTTGTCTAGAAACCTTGTCCCCGTGGAATTAGATGTTAGTACATTATACGTTTTGGTACTTCGCATTAGCTAGTCCATATGTAAATGTCAGCCGAGATTCCTGTCTATTGATAATGATGTTTGCATACGTCAAAAGTATAAGCTTTTTGAAATCTCGACGCTCCCACACAACGTAATGTCGCACCGGCATCTCAAACAATTGCCACGTAGCAGAGGTGCTTAAGCCCGCTTCGAAAAACAGCATCAGCCTTTTCGTCGGACTAATTCAGTTGTCTGTGTGCATTAATACTCGCATTTTTACCGACTCGGACCTTGCGTGTACTTCGACATTGTGAAAAAACCTGGAAATGACACAGTAAAGAGGGGGCGCCGTCTTGTAACTGCGTTAAGTGTCATATGCACGTACAATGTGGGTCTAGTGTATTGTACTACCCAATTGCTAGAACCATCGAGATGTCAACAGAAGAGGCGGAGTGGAGTCACTTTACACTGGTGCGCTAGATGCGATATGTAATGTAGACGTTTCAAGGGAAATGAGCTTGTATGCCTATGTTGACCAAACTGTGAACTGTCGAAGCCTTACTCCAGAGGGACTAAGTGATAACTTAAAACTTTAAAGTCGGTAGGTGTCAAAAAAACGTCGTGTGGTTGGCTGCTCGTCACCCGCTCAAGGTTCACTGGTGGCATAGACGCGCTCTACGCTTAACTCTTTGTATAATTAAAATTAGCAGACGACCCAAATAAGTAATTGCAAGTGTGGAAGGACATAACAACCAGAAGTAGATAGGTATGGGTCTGGTGAGCAGGCACTTAATCTTTAAATTGCCTTACATTATATCCGACGTTAGCTTCAATAACCTTGGTAAATTTTTGTTCATTTTACCAAATGGATAAAGTGGCTGAATCAGACAGGGTTCGGGCATTGTAACAGATGTTTGTAACTGCTGTTTGTATTAAACCATAAACCATTCAGTTTTGCTCTCAGCACCACCGACGATATAAGTAACACTGGACATACGCTTAAGTTGAACACATAGAACTAAAAATCGATTATTTTTACGTAAGCGATATCCTAAAAACAACATGCAGATGGCCGCTACGATTGAGAATTGCAGCTTATCAATTACATGACGCAAACTATAATTACGAGTTGTCATTGAAGAAAACAGCTCAGCTTCATTTGAAATAGCAGTCGTCAAATGGCTTCGTCTGTTTGTCTACTGAGAAAAAGCGACCATATATTCTCTTTCGTCAGAATGGCAAGCTTTAACGACAGTTACGGGAATTTATGCGACGTCTGCTGGATCCGGGTCATGCGCATATAATACATCCACCACAGGTTTAACGGTGCAGAGCTAGGGCATTTTGTCAGCTCATCCGGACAAAAATTACAATGACATGCAGAATAACCGTAATCGCCATAACTATAATTAAAGTCATAGTACCTCTAGTTGTAATATTAACTATAATTATATTGTGATTAAGCTAAGGCTGTCGTTCTGCTACTGGTTCAGCTGCTGATGCTGATAATGATGTTGACGACAATTGACGAGGAAGCTAGAGGAAATGAGGTGTGCATTTAGGTTTTGCCCGCGAGTTGTATGAGGGTGAACTCGGTCACATTTGAGCAGTACTTTTGGAAAGAGCAGATCTTAGTACCACATGGTCATACAGGAAAAGCATTCGATGCGTGGCTAGATAGCTACGAAAGGGTTACCTATTATACAAATCTGATTCCAAATGGAGACCACTACCTTCTAGAAGGTGCGACTGGAAATACAGACAATTGGATGGATATTCCTAGTGCTTCCATTAAGCTGACTTCTAGTGCACTGATCATAAGCACCGAAAAGACTCTCTAAGAACTCATAAAGTCAAGACTCACAGGCGATACAGGCCAGAATGTAAGTGATGACATTTATAGTCAATATCCAGTAGTTCATGTGGTTATAAAAAATAGCCATAGCAGTGTTTGTCTCGCACTGGGTGCATCTTTTATACAATGGACTATGCGCCATAACGAGGTAAGTGCGTCAATAATCTCCAAGTGATCTCCTTAGCTGTTGTGTAATTAGAGCATAGTCCTAGTGTGCATACATTTAGCACAGCCATCTCAAAATATAATGTCGTACGATTTGTGTGCTCCGCCAGAAAATTCAGATTTATATGTTTTTACTTCGACAGAAAGACTATGTTTACACTTTGACCTTGTCGTCCAGACAATGTATCGTTCATTTTGGAAGTAAAACGTGTAGCTTTCCTTCGCAGCAAGAACGAATAGCAAGTCGGGTTCTCGAGGCGAAAAGCACGGTTTTGGTGGAAACGTGCCGTGTATATCATGCTCGTCTTAAGTGACACACATTTAAAAAAATAATGAGGAGATTATGAGTCAATCAGGGCGATCTCAAAACCGTTGTTTCAGGGTCATAATAAAAAAGAAAGGTATTTATTACACCTTCTCCATCTAATCTATCGGTTTCTGCGTGCCAGAGCCAACGTCCTTTCACATACCTGAACCTTAAGTAAGAAGACGTTTATGATCCGCTTAAAACAGGCTACTGAACTTCATCTTGTCAACCTTCAAAAGACACCTGCTCAAAGATGATGCCTAGAGCTATACAAGACTGATAAAAACTACAAAAAATAGAGTTGAAAAAAATTACCAAACCTGTTTTTTGTAACAGGGTCATAGGTATCCCATATTACACTCGCATTCCGTTTAACCGTTTCTACAAAATGAGAACCTTATTTTAAAGAATGGAGTACCAGTCTCTGGTTTACACATTTCCAATTCAACTTCTCTAAAGTTAGTTTATGTGCGAATTATGAGTGTCTTACATTGGACCGGAACCAAATTGATTGGCCAAAATCTTAGTAATCCAAAAAATGAGGATACATTAAGAAAATAAAAAAATTCGCGCTCCACATGCCGATTGAAGAGTCGCTAGCCTTGGGCGAATACATTTATGCACAGCCTAGGGCGAACAGGTATGCTCATTTCCTGTGTATGTGACACACTTGATAATAGTCAGTCGCAAATATTTCGGAGCTCTTCAAATGACGGTTTTAATGTATGGATCAATGTCATGTCAACCCTATTTGATACGATATAGTAAAGCTAATTATTTGTTCCTTTTTTTTTAGGACTGACCATCAACCAACATTTAAGGTCCACGGTAGCAAGTTTTGCGTTACTTCGTAAGACTGGCCCCATATAAATGTTAGTGGTGCACCGGCATGTCTCCCACGGCGCAAGGCGCATACGAATGCACCAAGCCACCGAGCTCGACAGTACAGCTAATCTAGCACATAATGTGTGTCGCGTAGACGTCTAAGGCGGCTGAGTAGCTGGATGCAAAGCCGGTGACTGCTATCATCTACGACAAATGATGATCCCTTCTTCGCGTATTTAAATTCTGTTGTTTTATAGAATTTTTGCACACGCAACTCAACCTATTCAGGACAGCTAGAAATTCTGCAAGTACAAGTTCCGTACTTTAAATGTGGAAAATACCAGAAAGTCTTGCATAGTGCGCGCATAACGTTTAGGCGGTGAATTGGTTGTCGCCAAACCTCAATTAAGTTGGGCGCTACGGAACTCTTTGTGTGCAAGTTGGAAAACCGTTTGGGTCAAAAAGAAGTTATTCCAAAACTTCCAAAACTCACGAATGAACTTGTTAGGTGATAGGTGGCATCTAATCTCGAATATAATTGTAATGAGGGAATAATATATGCATATGTAGCGCATCAAAGCAAACTAGGTTAAGAGTAATCTGCTTTTGTCGGTTGTAGCTGGAAAAATATCTCAGTAAAATTGAATATTAAAATTATTTTAGAAAAATCAGCAAAGCTATATTACTTCGCTCAGCCTTTCCTAAAAATTGGATGGACCAGCTTTTTTCCCATATCATTTATTTTATTCTTAGACATAACCGACCTATCTTGGACGGGTCAACTCAGCCTAAGATTTCACTTCTCGTTTCTTCTTAGCTGAAAAGCCAGAATGTAAAGGTTCAGTCTGGCTAGTTCATCCAGACACAAGCGTCACAATTTGCTGGTGCTTTGGGAGGGATAATATACCCGTTCCCCGTTGCGGTCAGCTTCATTTGGACCCTGGCTGGACTACTCGCAGTTAATGCTATTTGGTCAAATCCCCCAGCTTTCTAGACATTATGTGATGTAAATAATGGCTCACAAGTGCAACTCTATCTAGAAGTTCTATCTTCAGATAGAGTTTCACTTGGCAGTATATGAGCCATTAATTAGAAGAGTAAAATCACCCCAAATCAGCAAACAAGCATTTCTGATATTTTGTATGTTTAAGATTCGAGTAATCACCAGTTACGAAACTTCGTTGTCAAGCAGATTTTTGCTTTTTGCAATGACATGCCCTTAGAACTACCAAGCAACAAACTGGCAACATTCTGTCAATGTTTTTTTATGGGTTAATAAAAGTGGTCGGTCTGTGACGCACAAATTCATATTATGCATATTTATTTATTAAAAAATGCATATTTAATTATTTACGAATTTCCTTTAGGCCATAGAGTACTCTAAAAGGAAGTTGTCAACAGAAGTATCAGCTAACGTGGTAATGATGCCATTTAAATGGACACTCATCAAATTGGTTAGTACGACAATATGAACGAAGTTACTGAAATATAGCGGGTGTTCTATTTTGACTTTAAAATTGGAAAATAAAATATGCTGCCTATAATCTAAAACTTCTGGGCAAAAAGACTTATGTGCGTCAAGCAAACGCATCAAGTAAACCGCTGACCAGAGCTGCGATCAGTTCAAATCGTTTTTTACGACGATGCTGGTAACTTACGGAAGTGGCTCCAGCTTAGCAATGCCGCTTCGCATTGTGATGGGATTTTTGCGGAAAATAGAGACCGCATACTGGGTTATGTTAATAAGAAGTTTCAGGATCATTTCAGAAGTTTGGATTTATGTTCGTACGTATCAAACAAATGCCTATAGAATATTTGTCGCATAAGATTAATTTACGTGAAGTTAGTTGAGTCAATTTGACCGTTGTTAACACATGTCTGTTAACAATGTTTCGGAATTAATTTCCGGAATTAACTACCAATGACTGATTTTAAAGCGTAATATGAATCTATAATTATAAACACATTTTGGCTTCCATTACGTAATTAGTTCCCTTTTTTATCTAGCCCTAGGTGAACACCTTTTGTTGATGGAAACGCAGTAGTTGTTTGAGAGCCGTAAACCTACGTTTAATTTTTCACCGGACGCACTCATACACATCCAAAGATTAATGTTAGATATTTTTATTAAATTACGGTGAGCTGAGGCAAAATAAAAAGCAAAAGTTTACACTGCAAATTAGATATAAACGCATTCAGCGTTCGTCATGGAGATCCATTTCGAGTGGCTGCTTTTAAACATTTTAGGTCGACCACACGGCGGCATTCTAAAGCTAATTATATCCTGCGTCTGGTTTAGCGTAAGCCCTCTGTTCGTTCTAGGAACAACTTTTCCTGTTATGAGGAAACTGCCAGCCTGAAACAGGCAGCTCATTCTAATGCAGCTTAAGCCGTATACGTGTACTCTAATTATTCACTCAATCTATCATTTTGCATACCTGTGTCGCGAAATGAAAGTGAGATTGACGCTGAAAATCTTTCATTACAATAAACGAGCCGATTTCGAACTGTTTTTTCTGTTTCGCATTTACGCCTTCTACATTAGCAAGGTCGGTAATTCTATCTTAATTGCCATTATTCGATATCGTGAGCCTAAAACGATACAGTTAGTTTCATCGTAAACCACCAAAAGAGCGCTCGAGGGTTGTATGCGCGGAAGTATGCTCTAAGTCAAACGATTTCAGTTTCATACGCTTCGCGAAATTTGTTGCGATTTCGTGTAGCTTACGGAGTGCAAGCAGATACAAAGAAGTAATGCAAAAACTGCTTCGTGGACGTTAAATGTTGGCTGATGGTCAGCTTTAAAAAAAAATGTAGATACAATGCTTGGATGAAACTTCTTACATATTACGGTTATCATAACCAATTAATGGTGTGTTTCTAATGAAACGACAAAAGACAGCTGGAAAGTATGAGTCATATTACATCAAGACGTCACACTAGACAATATTGATGATGAAGACGGTTCGGTGCGCAAAGATATTGAAGAAATTGTACATTACGTTAAGGCATCGAATGTGACATTACAAATAATGTGTCGAATAAGGGAGAACAAATGCTTCCATTTTATTATTTACTAGAAGCCAAGCCGTAATCGATGTCCGTTTATGGTATTGGAGAACCAGTCTTTGGTATGATTTGCATTACACAATATTCTGCTTTCTAACCTAAAACGTATAGGATGGCAACTGCTCACGGCTGCCGTTGATTTCTCTGGAAGTGTCTTGTTCGTACAAAACATTTTGGTATTACATTTAAGCTTCCAATTACAAAAGTAGCATTTTTCTCTGTTCAAATTTTCAGACAAGTTAAATGATCAAATTGAGATAGCTTCATTGGTAATATTTCACTCATTCAGAAGTTTCGTAAGATCAGGGAGGACTGCACCAAAAGCGCTAGTATCAACTGCCAATATTTTTACAATTTCACTGTACCCAAAGTCAGGTACGAGAACCTAGCCCGGTTAAGCAACCTTCACACAAGTTTGACACTAAGTTGGGATATTTCCCCACGGGGTCTAGAAAAATATTTCGCTAGATGGAAGAACCTTCGCCAAGTGGTCTAAGAAATTCATATGTTTTTTTAGAATCCCTAATTTATTGGTATTTGCCTTAGTAAAAAACCTTTACTAGAACAATTTTTATTAGGACCATCACTAATAAAAGTGTCACTGCCTGCCTCATGCACGTAATGCGCGTTTTCGGCTAAATAGATACGGGCAAATAAACCTTTTCTCTGCGGTGACTTATAGTGTGTGTGTACTGACGTCTTTGGTCAATATAAAACGTTCCTTAGAATAGTATGGTAGCACTTGGCGTTTCTTGCCGTCCTAACTCAACAAGTAAAGGATAAATTGTAAAAGACTCAATATTAATATTAATTTACATCAAATTCGCTTAGCAATATTGTTTCGTCGGCCTTCTCGAAAAGAGCTGTTTTTGCTTAAAGCCCAAACCAAAACGGAGTCAAGATTGAACTGGTCTGTAACCTAATATTCATTAATATCAATGTGGTCAAATACCAAACAATTTTAATGTCAATAATTCGTTTTAATATAACACGCATAGGTGATGAAATTGAAATATCGTACGACCATTTGTTTAAATACCGGTTACTATTTAAGTTGACTTTCCCTTTGGGGCTGTTTAAGCCTCAATGGTCTGCGTGCGCTTATCTTGTCGACATGCACGTTCTTAGAGGAATATAAAAGTGTAGTGGTATAAACGTTGCCAGCATGTCGTATTGATATGTCTAAGGCTCCTCTGCTCCTGGATTGCCCAGTCGATTGCTAAAGACAGCAAGGAGAACGATTTGAATGTTCATTTCGCGAGATAAGGCAAACAGGCTCAGCTCACGAGTTTTTAAAATTTGACGTGTGTTCGATAGGAAAAAATGGTACAAACAATGAGAGAAGACGTAAGCGTTGGCCGTGAAAACCGCGTGATCGGTTAGAATGTTGCCGTATGCTTGTGCGCTTGAATTTAGTAGTAAAAAAGTATAAACGTATAAAGCAAAAAATTCAGAACATTGACTTCGCTAAAAATTGGCAATCTCCCTAATGGAGCAATAAGTGTTGACAATTTTAGACAGACACCTCATATATATATATATATATATATATATATATATAACGAAACGAAAAACACACACTAGTCTTTATGATCGCGCAAATTTTTACGGATGAATTGTAACGCTGCAGCATGGTTCAAACAGTAAAGCGTCCCCCACTAATCGCATAAACCTTATTGAATGGCTGGACTTGAACGTTTTTTTTTGTTGTATCATAGGCTCGACTCTACCGATATAATCTAAAAGCTAATATTTATTTGATCGTGTTCCTCCACGCAACTGGCCTTTTTTCCTTTGCCTCAACCTAATCTAAGTCATTTATTAAATGTCTAGTACTTGGCACACACCTTAACGCCACATGTTTTACAGCGTATATTTGTACACGTTTGCCTTAGTCTCTTATTTCCGGTAGCACAATATGCCGATGTTTCTACGGCGTAACATTATATTTCGACAAACGTGTTATGCGATCAGTCGAAAGCCATCAGACTTGCAAGTTCGAGTACACTACGCTATGATTATAACCAACCCTATTTTTTGCGTGGAAATTGTAGCTGATAAGAAAATCGAGTTTACATCTTTATCGGTTTTCTTATTACTTGCGATTTCCACACTTAGCATTACGATCTAGAATATATGCTATAAAAAATGTTTTGCATTCGAGAATATCCTGAACGATAGCCTTAGGTTGGTGCTGAGCAGACTCCGCGGGGGTTCAGTTGCTAATGTTTTTATCAAGTCTAACCTAAACTAGGATGTCGTGATTCACTTTTATGCCTTCAATGGGCCAATTAAAGACTTTTTGTCGCTGGTGATACTTCCTTTCCCATCACTGTCACGGAAAGAAGACGACCCGCCAGGAAACGGAACCTTTTAGGGCGTTTACAATTGAGCAATTCGATTGCTGTGTTTTAACTTGTCGTCTACCAGTAATCGGGAGCTTTCTACTCTGTATAATCCGTTCATCCATCATATACTATGAACTTTACGCGTGGCGGTGAGTAGATGTGTACTGTCAATGATATCATATTTTAATTGAGCGTAATTCAATAGTTCTTGACAGCTCTCGTGAGGTCTATGGTGTTCATACTATTGTAGTGTATTGCCTGCGTATACTTTGAACAACAATATTGGCCAATATTTTCATGGCCTTGGAATTTCCGAAAGCAGGTGTCCGTCATATTAGTAAATATGACGGGCATTATCTTCAAGTATCGAAGATAGTCCTTGACATTGGGAATTCTTAAGAAGCATACTAACCTATGCCTCCAATATAGTGAAAAGCAATCAACTTTGAAAATATTACAGCAAAAAATGTTTTTATAGATAGAAACGTATTTATTTATATATCTCGTAAAGTTCACCGCAGTGCTGAGAGCAAGCTACACGGATATTTATTTACTAATGTCAGCAGTCGTTTCTATAACCTATCAAGCTCAGAAGAATAATGGTGTGGATCTAATACAGATGCCTTTTTTACCAGTTACTCCCACCATCCCTGCCCTTATATCTTACTTCGGTGTATCAACACCATAAAATATAAAAATAATGGGATGTTTGCTACGTCGAAAATAGTTTTTTTTTTTATAATGCGGTATATATTATAACGGGCTAATATTTGCGCATCGAGTTAGACATTGAAAAAAGCATGGTGTAGGGCTTAACTTCAGGCATTATCCTCTTATGGCAGGAGGTGTTGTGGAAGATCCGTATATCTTAATCGCGACCACAAAATGGTATTTCTGTCTTCGCTAGAATAGAATTCAGTGATAATTATGGACATACCACACACACACAAAATGCTGTTGGGTATAAGGTCCCATCTCACACGATTAGACACATTATAGAAATTCTTCAAAATTGGTTTCTATTGGATAATACGTTCTTTTTTCTAAAATCGAGAGATGCAGATATCAGGGACGCCCGGTTGATGTGTTTTTGATGAACGAGGAGACTGTCGGTAAAGCACCTAATCTATTAAAAGGCGGTATTTCTCATTCCTTTGCCGGGCTCGTACTGGCTCCACAGAATAACCCGTCCATTGCACAGTAATATTCGGTGCCATTGCATACACCATATTCATAGCAGAATGGGCTTCAGGTTTATACCTCCTGTTCATCTCTGTGCTGCACGACCGGGACAACTGTCGAGCACAATTCTCCCAATGATCGGCCGCGATACCTTCGCTGACCTTTAATCCTCTTATATCACTGAACAGACTTATTTTAAACGTATTAGGATAGGGGCAGGGCAATTGATAATCGCTAATTGGTACAGCCTAGAAACATCACCCCGATGAAGTAGACCCACAATTGAGATCAATTACTGTATGATGATAAGCCATTATAGCTCATGTCGGGACATTACCGTTGATCACAGTCACAACGAGGCTTCAACGACTCATCATTAAACATTACTGCCTAGAACTGCGAGAGCTTTAGGATGTTTAACTTATTTGGCCCAGCCCGAATAGCTTAAGGTCATGCAAACCACGGTCTCTCGGCAGGCGTTGATTGCCGACATCTCGTTCAAGTTAAAATGTCAGAACGCTAGCTAGTGTGCTAGGCTATAGGCTGGTCCGAGGCCGAAAGTGCGTACTTCGCTTACCGTAGCGAGAACGCGGTGATACGCTGCGTTAATGCCTAGCGTGGCAAATACCTGCTTATGGACTTGCGTAACGGCTGCTGCTAAGAACTGTTCGATCGATAATTGATGTCCTCTCATCTCGCAACACAAGGTTAGCCGGGGCTCATTGTACATTCTCACGACGAGCGTCATGTCAGAAGGAATATTATGATACGTGACCACAGCGAACTTCGCGGTAATACAGTTTTAGCTGAAAATCACACGTAATAAGAAGTTGCAACTGAATCAAGTGGAGACACGCTCGGGAAAGCTATACAAACTCAGGTTGTAAAGAACGTAAACCATTAATAACATTAAAATAAAATTCTGTTTTTATATATATATATATATATATATATATATAT
>MNPL01013677.1:1409-11749 GCA_002081605.1 Tropilaelaps mercedesae | reverse complement strand
ACACACACACACACACACACACACACACACAGAAGAAGAGAAGGAAAGAGAAGCGAAAGGAGAGAGAATACGAGGCCAGCGGGTCGAAAAGCGACACCAACTGCGGAAAATAGGAAGAATAGCTTTCGAAGGGGGACGACCGCTGATGCCGCTGTCAACAACGAATGGAAGTAGACGACGGCGAAAAACTGAAAGTGAACTGAGACGCACACCGCGAGAACCGCGCGCCGCCTTCGACCAGAAGTGACAACAATAACAGCAATCGCGAACTACGGCGACAACCGCGACAACAACCGCAGCAGCAACAGCCTCCATGGCAGCAACACAACAGCTTCATCAGCCATCTGCTGTTACCGCCGTTCATCGGAGAAAAGAGAAATGTTAAACGACGCTGCTGTCGCTGTTTTTGCCGTAGAATCATTTCCTTGAACGGCTACACCTCACAGCTGACGCACAATTAATTTCCACGGATAACAACGAACGATAACGAACAACAAAAGTGGGCTAAAGACATTCTCAAGGGAGGAAACTGTAGCGGCCGATGGGAATTCGATGTCGATAGCGGCCTCATCGAGCGCGGCCATTGGACAATGGCGGATAAAATCGGCGTCCAATCTAAATGCCAATTTCTGTCAGGGACACACGCGGCTGTGATGACTTTTCCAGTCGTCATGGCCCACATCGACGCTGTAAAGCGACGTCTGCCACGAAACGGCCGCGTCCGACGTGCCACGGACACGCGGATCTGCAGAGGCCAAAATCCCTGATCGACATTGTCACTGTCCGTGATGAGATCAGGACGAGGCCGAATGGGTGGCAGGGGGGTCAGCTGCTGTACGCGAAACAACCTCCCTCCCACCAGTGGAACTACGAACACGTCCGTCCGTCACTCCACCGTTTCAGAACTCAGCGTCGGAGCGGTCAGCGAGGAGTCGTCGTCCATCGACGCGCTTGTGCTCCGACCCAGCGTGCGATGACAGGACGAGGACTTCTGTTAATTAATCGTAAAGAATCTGCTCGTTCCTCGTCGTCGTCAAGCTCCACAGCGGTTTCGTTGCGATCAGCGGCGTCCACACTGAGAAAAGCGCCACTCCACTTAGTTGGATGGACGTCGACGCTGCTCCGACGAACCGGCAGATCGGGAGGCCAAATTGCAGCGTCGATTATCGTCTTGTCTGTTTTACGTGTTCAGTTGCATAGTCGTAGCTCCCCACCCAACGTCGCATTGGCAGTCGACTGGTATTTTTCGAGTTTTTTTTCGGTTTTTTCTTATTTTTGGTGAATTTTTAAAACGAAAAAGTTTGCCGCTTGCAACTCGGCAGCCTCCGTCTAAACGTTTACGGCGGCGATGAAGTCTTTGGTCGATGTCGATGGCCTGGTCGGACACTCGGTCGGTAACTACGTCGACCTATGAGATCCGACAGGCTCAGACGGCCGACAGCGAACACGCGCTGAATATCGGACTCGACCGAGGGGTCAGCAACTAAGGGACAGGATGGGGACAGGGCCAGATGATCCCCTGATGAGGGTTCGTGTACGAGGCTCGAAGGCGTTTTTGTTCGTTGTGTGAAACCATCGACACTGTTGGCCTTTGGCGACCAGATGATGTCGGCCAAAGTCAATTCAATGCCACCAAACGGACAACAAAAACAACAACATTATTGTGCCTTTTAGATGGCAACAACTCGGAAAGAGAATTCACTCTTCATGTATTCGCCTTGTATAGATCTTCGCAAACCATATATGCGTATATATACACACACACATGTGTGTGTGTGTGTGTGTGTGTGTACAGTGCATTCTACGCACGACGTCAATGGCGCTCAATGGCGATTCGGTGTTTTTTCTTGAGATGTCGATTCAATGTGCGAGTTGGCAGCGCGACCAGTCGATTTGACATCTTCTAGTTCATTCGTTATTTCTAAGCCGTCGGTTGTTGTGTCGATGAATGTCGACGATGTTAGCTCATGATCACTGTTGTGATGTTTTTTTGTTCGTCATGAGCAATGTTGGCGGCCACGCGGCATTGTTCGGCCCGCTCTCGGCGAACTGTGCGTGTTTGTGTCTGGCACCTGCGTGTGTGCGTGCCCGCGCCAGGGAATGGCTGGGCTCGTTCAAAAACATCTAAAACACAACGAGGAGCAGCCGAAATGATGGTACAATTGTCACGTAACAAAGTCAGTCAGTTTGTCTGCTTCCCTCACTCCGGCTGGCGACGTCCGAGGTCGGCGACTCGGCCTACGGCCGTATAGCATCTCTCTTTTTTTTTTTTCTTCTGCTATTGTAACGTTAGCCGTCTGATTATTCAACGGAGATGATGTTGGTTTTTTTGTTGTTTGGTCGACATGCTACCCCGCAGGTAGATCGCAACGCGGTCGGTCGACGAGGTGCAGCGCGTCCACAAGGCGTTCTCTGGCAATGGCACTGGCTCTGGTCTCGATTGCTTTGCGCATGTCCTACGCCGGGTCAGGGGGTCGCCATAGCCCACGGCGACCATGCGTGAAAACAATGACGCTTCGTCACAGCATCGGATGACGACGGCATTGGCGTTGTCACTTGATTACGATGAGCAGACATATCCAGACAGGAGATAATTCTTCTCTGTCCGGTCGGAAACACCGGCGAGGCCGGCGCATCATCGAAGAACGTCGCTTTCCGACTTCGCTACTCGACACTCGGGAGCTCGTGCGGACGCGTTTTTTCCGTGCGTAGTTCTAACTTGAATGAACAGTTTCGATTTGGCGGTGATGGACTAGCTCGAGCAACGTCTACTGGAGTAAAGGTAGATGGCTACGCACAGCGGTGGCACAATCCAGGTAGGCCTCCGTTCTCTCTACCCTCGACAACACAAACTTGGTCAGCACGGCAAAGGGTTCATAATGAAAAGATGGCCACCCGAGTCAGAGGGAAAGCTGGCGAACATTTTGAGTTCTGTCGGCCTATATATATATATATATATATATATATTGCTTCTCTGACCTCTGTGCTCGACACACATTTTCTTGTTGTCTGTGTCGTTAGAACTAGTGCTTCATTATGAGCAGCGCTCGTTCACCCATTGACGGTAACTGCTATCTTTACTTGAGGTTCTAGTCCGTCGGACTTTGCGGAATAGGCACACACACACACACACACACACAAACGTCTATATATATATATATATATATGTATGTACCCGTTATCTCGGTACATTCGTCAAGCAAGCGCGAGCAAGCATCGTCGTATTCCACAGGTTGCGTTCACTCGTCACCACCTATCCCCCCAATCCCCCTGCAGTGACCTCTCGCACAGATCCAACACCGACGGGCCGGACACTCCGGTCCAGCAGAAGTTTCGCGAATGCCAACGGCCGAATGTATTTAAGAATGAACGCTTTGGCGGGACCTCGTCTCTCGGGACACGGCGACGCCCAACACCAGCGGTTTGGTCACCGTTTGTTGTTGCTGCTGCTGCTCATTCGTTTATTCGTTGGTTCCTGCTGACCAGACTGCAAAATGGACGCAGTGGACACCGATGCCCTGGAGGTCCACACCGCCGTAAACGACTACTACTTCTGCTACTACTTCTGCTACTACTAAACCCACTCCGTCCATTCCTTCAGAGGGCCGACCGCCTGCATCTGCCTAAGCAAACGACGAGTGAGTGTTGTCGCACAAACGTGACAACGAGTGACAGCAGAAGCAGCAGAAGTGGACAGGCACCATTTCGTGTGTAGCGCGCGGAGTGGAGGGCTAACCTCCGACCCCCTGGGAAGCGGATCTAAGCTTCTGCCAACACACACACACACACACACACACACACACACATATGTATCTAGAATGTGATGGCCGTCGCTCCAACTTCGCCTCCGATTTTCCTCTTCGTCGCACCGACCATCGTCTTATATCATAAGTGCGGAAAATCCGCACTTACGCGGAAAATCATCGTTAGCAACAAGCAGGTGGGAAAGGATAATCACGCTTATACAAATATATACATATATATATAAGTATATATTTGTATAGGTTGTTCATACTGGGGGTCTGCATGGTCGTCATGTGGTCAGACATCGCCAGCGGCTTGGCTCGATGAACATTAGTCTGTTGTTGCCCAGCCAGCTCAAGGAAGGAAGAGTGACCGTCGCTCGACATCTACCAATAGAACATTTGTTAGCGTCCGATTACGACGTAACCACATTGGCAAATCCTCTCATTTACCTAACAACGCCACTACATAGGCGGATCCCCCTTAGATCGCCGGAACGGACCACGTCGTTGGCTTCACAATAGGATCCGAAATCTGGCGGTCGGCCCCCGTCCGTCCTTTGTTGCGAACGCGTCCACCGACAGTCGGCCAGATGTCTACACTTAATGAGACCGACTAGAGCGTCACTCCGATATAATTCTGCATCTGAATGCTCAATGAGGAAGCTGGACTCGCACGCAGCATTCGTTAGCGCCGCGTCTGGTGGACGCAGCAGCGTCCACCCTCGCGGAATGTCGACGAACGCCAACCGCCACCCGGCCCCATGCTTCGGCACGGCCCGAATGGCGGATACGACCTCTAAGGAACGCGAAGTCGCGATTTTGTTGTCACGGGCCCGCACGCGAACACGATGACGACCTCCTCGTGAATAACGACGCCGACCGACTCCATCGGCGCCTGCGTGACAGGCCAGACGACGTCCGTCACGACTGTTCCTGGTACGTCTGGCGGGCGACTCAGCTCGGCTGTCGTCGACACAGCAGCAGCAGCAGCAGTCGATTCCAAATGCGTTACTTCACGCCAGATATTTGCACCACCACCCCACACGAATACGAACGATTTGTGCGCCGCGCGTCCGACGGTCATATGCTATGGGCCACCATCGGACACGGCGCCGGGTGTTGCGCGACGGCGACGCCGAAGACGATGCGGCGCTTGCGATGTTAGCCGTCTTCGGCGGGGATATTCGTTCGGGGATGGACGACGACGGCTCTGTTTCGGAGGATGGACGGTGATAATGGGTCACACACACTCGAGGTCACGCACACTCGAGGTCACGCACACTCGAGGTCACGCACACATGAAAGCGCGATAAACAGCGTAAAGGGACGCCCTTCCAGACACAGGACGATAACGGTCCTGAACACACTTCTGAAGGTTATGCTACACCGTTCAGACGAGGGGCTACCTAGCTCGTCCAACTTCGTCTGCAACGAAGATAACGGCGGCCGAAGTGTCAAAGAAATTTATGGTCGTGTCTGCAAGGGTGTACGTGTTAGACGGAGGAAGAAGAGTAAGAGCTGAACTGTTCAATCAGACAGAAGAAAGAAAATCGTCCCTTAGGCAAGCAGCGTTTACGCGTCGTCTGATCAACTCGTTGGGGCTGGACGCCGTCCGACAAAAAGCACCGCTACAGGACGCTCGGCTGAAGTTGTCGGCGGTCGGATAGGCTCGTCATTATCATCCGCCAAGATCGAAACGCCGGCGTCCGCTCGAATTCGACATCTCGAACGTGGCCGGGCTTCATCCGCCGCCGCCGCCGCCGCGCGCGGTTGCTTCGTTCTTGGCCCGCGGCGTCGAACTCGGCGGCGGCGCTCACGCCGTCAGCGTACGGCGACGCGGATCACGGATACAGAGGGCGGGTCCGTTTAGGGAAAACGCCGTTCCGTAAAACCGTTTTCTGCCGGTTTCCCCCGTTACCGCCGCGGCGCGCCAGTCGGTAGCGTTTTTCGTCGCGATCTGCTCGCGGCTGTCGTGAGTGACCTCCACTGTCCGTCTACGTCTACGGCCCAACTTTGCTATCTATCGCTGTACGTATTCATGCATGCACGTTGGTATGTACGTATGTGTGTGTGTGTGTGTGTTTTGTTTTTGCACGCTATTTCGGCCATCATCGTCCCTTTTCACGGCCAGACGAGAAGAGGAAATACGAGAGACGAGCAGACAATCAGGGCTTAATAGAAAAACATGGAGAAATAGCTGAAGCTGATTTTCCGTTTCGTCGTCTTCCACTTTCGACCCAACCGTCGTTGTCAACGTCCCCGGCGTTTGCTTCCGGTCGCAATTTTCGACTGTCTTTCTTCCTTCCAGCCCTGCGAAGATGGCGCCCCACCACCACAGGATACGAAACGGTACCCAGTAGAATCTACTACGCGGCTCGGAGATTACGGCCATGTCAGTTTGTCGCGACCAAGCAGGACTCATGCGTCAAGAATATTTCCCCGTCGATCGTCGAGTTCTCAGCCTTTTCTCCTACCTGACTTTCCGTTTCCCCGTTTCAGTCCAGCTTCCATTAGAAAAACCGAAGGGGGCCATCGGCTGTGTTCATCATTTTACACCAACTCGATTGTGAGGACGACGACTTCCCTCGGAAGATCCTTTCGCCCGACAATTAACCGCTACAGCTATGGCTGGCGACTAAAAAAAAAACGACAAAGAGGAAACACACGCCGAACAACGAAGGACAGTGAAGACGGTGGAAGAAAAAGATGAAGCATTACTCATGCCACTCCATTTTGCCGAACATAGAAGAGCTAAATGGGAGGACGTTCAATACTCCTGACGCGTCGGCGACATCAATGCACCCATTAATCATCGTCGCCTGTGCATCTGTAGCAGAAGTATTCAGATTTGATTGGTAAGCGCTGCTCCGTTGTACAGCCGCGTCTCCGATGCGTACGCAAGGGGCCAGCATCGATTTAGGCGTCTATACGCAGCAAGAAGATTTTCCAATATACGAATATATATATATATATATATCTATATATATGTGTGTGTGTGTGTGTGTGTGTGTGTGTGTGCCTGGGAAAATCATCGCACACGTTCTTGCGTATGTTTGTGTAGCACAACTTCACCGTCATTATACAGTCAGTACAAAATTGAGATAAAAATTATCTCGTGGAAACGGCCGCCGGAACGGTGGCCTTAACTCGCGTCGGAACAATCTGAAGTGCGCGTGTCGAATAGCCACAACCTTGGACGATGGACAACGGCGTGACATATTTCGAAAAGAACGCGCGTCTCAGACCGGGATATAGCGCGATGCCCCAGTGCGCGTACGACGCCATCAACGTCTCTATCCACAGCAACAAGAAAGACATCCATGCTAAATCGGCCCCCAGTAAGGGAGAGACGACATCTCCTGATAAAGGATAAGCTGTACTTCAGGAAACAAGGCGAGACAATTGCTCCTGTTTGGGTGTGCAGTTGCCACGTTCTGAGGAATCGCCTCCCTGACGCCGAATGTCTCAATGGCCAGGTCCTTGACATGTTGCTATGCCATCTACAACAAGCCGAAGACGAAGGAATAATCCGTCAAGGGGGTTGAATAGACCCCGCCTTCAGATCCGACTGATCATCATTTCCATAAAGCAGTTGTAACAGCAAATGACGAGAAAATGCTTTAGGCCAAGCGCGGGGTGAGGCCTGTGTCTGATAAGACGGATCCGGTCGTCGCCCGGTCAAAAAGGAACAAGTTAAGGCTCTCTTACATCAGCCAGGACTTCGTCTGCTAAGGACGATGCATGTCCCACACATACAGCACAATACACCTTTAACAACAAACAAACAAACAAACAAACAAACAAAGCTACATGAGTGATTTCAGCGACAACAGCGTTGTTTGTTGCGGGTACGTCTGTATTCGGTCATCATGTTCACCTTCGACGGAATGCTGTTGAACGCCCTCCTGAATGCATCCTGACCTGTGAGTCTATCGAGAAATTGTGGTGCGATCTTCAGAAAAAAACGTCCATCTGTTTCGGTCGATACGCTCTCGACTTGACGGTTTCCGTTGAACAACGATACAGACCGCCAAATGGTGTGTCCTGAATAATAAATATGCCACGCATGTCTGTCATCAACCTTAACCGCCTTTCGATGACGGCGGATCTTCATCAGCCCATCTGACAGCAGCGTTAAGCAGCAGCGTCGTTTTACCGTTCGTTCCCTCGCGTTACCTCAGTCCTGGTCTCTACCTCCGTTGGCGTTGTGGTCTAGTTTTTTTGTTTGCCGTGTTCACGCTGCATTTGCGTTTTTGCATCCAGAACGTGAAAAAGTGGGCGCGACCAGGTATTTTATATATATGCACACATACACACCTATCAGAGAGAGATTGGAATTGTTTGTGGGCTCTGTTCTTCATTCTTCATGTCGTTGTTCTTTTGCCCCGATGCTGGCGTCGGTGTTTGTTTTAACCGGTGAAGAAACGCCCTGTCCCATCCATCTGCCGTACACCACCCCCTCTCTTCAGCCTTCAGCCGATGACGAGCCGACGTGAATCCTGAAAAACAACAGCCGATTCCAGCCGGAAGGAAACGGACAATCATCGCCACTTTTACCTGCGTCCGGCACTATTTGACTCTTGTTCTTCATGTTTATATTCGCCTGCCGATAGCGAAATCCCTGCCCCCCTACGGCCCTCCTCTGTCCGCAACTTCTTCTGCCGGCACTCAGGTGGCGGCGGCGACCCGGGCGGCACCGGACAAATGGACTCATCGACGCGGCTTCGTACTCGCGCGCGACGGACGATGAAGAACTTGTTCCGTTTCGAGCCTCCGGCCAAACAAAATCGAGGATAGGTAAACACACGGACACAAAGACGACCCGAGAAGATTGAACAATCAGAGGAGAAATGAAGAAACAGAGCGAACGGGTGAGAGAAAAAGAGACAGTGAAGGAAAAACTTCCAGGCAATTTCGGCGTTTGACAGGGCAAAACGACGGTGTGTGCGTGTGTGTGTGTGTGTATGTGCGTACCTATGGGTAAGTGCTATCCGCTGCATGAATAAGGCGATCTGATCGACGCGTTGGAGGTGTACCTGGCCACAAATGCTAACGCCCCTAACGCCAACTAGAATAGGCGGAACCCTCGCAATGATTTGGCTCATTTGCCCGTTGACGCTTAGGCGCTCGCGTCCTTTGATAGCCGTTGATTTGTCTTCCGGCCGGACAGTAGTCAGAAGCGGGTGGCAAAGTGAGTTGGCAAATTATTGCCAACGAACTGTTAGCTCCGTAGTTAGCCCCCGTCGAGAGTCTGGCTTAGCCGAAACTTCCTGAACGGTCCGATATTTGGTCTTTGCGTTTGAACACGACGACCCATCCCTTCCCTAAACTGCTCCGGCTAATCGGTCGGCCACCACTACGTTGGTGTCGGCCGCCCTCCAATTCGATTAGGTCAGTGACAAGTTTATTGTGCTCCTCTGACCACGCCGAAGCAGTACCACATCGAGCTAACGATCGGCCAATTGCGCAGGACATCTTCGCACGGTCGAAAGCCTGACAGGAACACGCTACGGACTTGGCGTTTCGGTCGTGGCCGAACCAACGCCGACACCGCCAACGCCGACGAGCCGAAAAGATGGATTCCCGGCGGTGGAAATCACCAGTCGCCCTTCGCTGAAGTCACGACCGTCGGCCGTCGACCAGCGTCGAAAGAGGACATTTGATGATGGCTCGATGAAGCTACCACATCGACCATCGTCGTGTTGTTCAGAGACTTCAGTTTTCAACTGCCGAATTGTCTCCTGCAAAGCGAGTCGGTCGCTCGAATTCGACACGTCCAATGTGTCCGTCCAAATCCTCTGGCCAGTCCAACCAAATACCTCCGAGCACCCCTACATGCCCTCATCCTTGCACCTCCTTAGCCCCCCCCTCCTGTCCGCCACGATTCTTCGTTACTCCATCGTATGCAGACAAAGGTAGGACTAACACAGACAGAGCGAGAGAGGTTGGACAGAAAATTTCACAAACAAATGCATACAAATATGACGTCGACAGCGAACAGTTGTGGCCGCGCGCCAATGCGCGAAAACAAAGAGAAACGAAGTAAACGCCGAGCCGTGATGGAAATATTGTCCACGTGCGCGAAGTCGTGAAAAACGTGAAGCCATGAAAGCAGAAACTCTCAGAGACCGCGGTCCGGTTGCTGGAGTTGTCCCACAGGATGCTCGGAAGTTTTTCTGCTTATGAAATGACGCACACAACGGTACATACACGTGTGAGTGTCGCTGCGGATTTTCTCGAGTCGAGCCTCGGCGGGAATGGATCCGAGGGGAAATTTTTCGACTTCAGCCCTTCGGACGACAGCGCGTGCCGAGTAAGTGGAATAGCTGGTGGGTGCCCCTCTGTCTGGCACGTCCAAATGGTGCCGCCTCTACGAGAGACATCCAAAAGGTCCAACATGCGTTCGACTTTTTATTGAGCAGCATTCATGGAAGGCAAGCGCCGACGCCAGCCTAGCCGTCCGCGTTCCCGTGGCGTTGCATCGGCAAACGACGAAAAACGACTTCCAGTAAATCGCGTTTCGGCCAGTGATGTCTACTAAATTGTTAATAATGACGAACGCGACGCTCCAGTCAGTGGCGGTTCGTTGGGGAG
>MNPL01013675.1:16993-46386 GCA_002081605.1 Tropilaelaps mercedesae | reverse complement strand
CATCAAGGGGGTTTTACTCTTTTGTTCTAACTAGAATCACGCTTCACATGCTCTTCAGAGTGCCTCTTTTTGATAAAGATTTTCGGCGACGATGTATTTGAAGCGATTTATATCCCCTGAACGTGGTCCCAGACCTAGCAGACGGTTTGGCATCTCCTCATATATATATATATATATATATATATATATATATATATGGAAAATTGCGCACATTGATTGCAATTGTTCGTTGCACCTTCTGACCGTTCAGTGGCGTACTTCAGTACTGTTCAGAGTGGCAAAAAATGCTAATTGCAAGATCACAATAGAGAAATACAAAACGTCATTAAGAAAAGTCAGCTTTTGCTGCTGGATGTATTTGCCTTCAGCTACCGCGAGACAGAAAACGAGATGCCGTCGTGCCACTACGTAGGTTTTTCGTTCTCTCTGAAGCTCCGCCGTATCTCAGTTCCTGTATCAAGGCTGTACCGATGCACAAGTCGTGACGTTGACAGCTGTCCGGCTCCTGAATCGGCTGCAACTCAGCGATGATATTTGCTACAATCTATTCGACACAATTTCCTTACCGGGAGGCAATCTGATTTCTTGTCGTTGCTTCAGCATGTATATCCGTGAGATCATCTGTAAACGTCAGCGGCCTCAGTGTTACCAGAGCCCCGCGGCTCTGACTCCGCTCGATTCAATTCAGTGACGGCGAAAAGACAGCGCTTGTCCTCGCAAAAAATGGCTTATGCCGCTTGTTGCACTATATGATCTCCAATTTAATAAAAAAATGTAATCATAATAGTGGTTATCGTTGTTATTGCGGCACACACAACGGCATCACGCAGCTGAACACCTTTTAAGGTACAAAATTGATGCGATTCAATTATTTGTAGAGCAATTCCATTCGATGGTGTACAGTAAAAAAGTACGTCAGTCACGCCTGCGCTCTTTTTACTGCAATCCGAACTTCTCTTCAGTATGATACGTCGATTATTAAGCGCATCAACTGTCTTCACAGTGAAGTCACCTGAAGGACACCTGCAGGCTGAACAGTTACTAGGCCATAGCATCGAAGTTCGTCCAGAAGCGAACACACTCGTGACTCACTACGCGTCTATGTATGACAATCTGCAGTTGCAACTTCAAGCCGACTTCACCGCTGATACTTCGCTGCACAATATCAATTCCACTACTAGCATCGGTGTCACGCTAGCACTACTGTTACGTGATCGAACACGCAAGTACAGCTGTCATAGCCGCTGGCGTTGCCGTGTTTGATAACGCTATTCAGACGTGAACTGCTCATCGCTAGGCTATTCAAACGTGCCGCGTCCCTACGGGGGCGTTCACTCGAGATCCGAGTCGAAGATCCGATATAAACTGATCTATTCATGCTCGTGTTGAAGGGAACGTCGTAGGCAACGTGAGTAAAACTTGTTCCGTTCGTCCTTGTCGCGTCGAATGCGCGTCGACTCCGAAGCCGGCAACAACGGAGTTAGCAATGGCAGAGTTCTGGTCGCCGTAGCATTGGCCTCGTTCTCGTGGACGTCAGCGGCGGCTTCGTCTCATCCGAGTCGTGACGTTACATCAGAGAGCTCCGAATAGCCGGAAAACGCGTTGTCATTGCAGCTCATCTATATAGAAACGACAACGCTGAACCATCTCAACGGTCGTTATTATGTATTGCCAACGGTTGGTCACGTGGACTTCCCCGATCTGCGCGTACGGCGAAGGCAATCTATGGAAATGCAGCTTTGTTTGTCGAGTTAGCGAGGCTGGAGTCGACCTTTATTGGGGTGTCGTCAATTACGTGAGGATTTCGTTAAATACGCATTTTGTTGATTGAAGCTCTTCTATAACGGATCGGAACAAATCGTCGCTCCGGTGACATTCACTCCTTCGAAGTAGTCGACCTTGCGCGCGACGGTACTCGGATGCCATAGGAGGAGGCAGAAACATGAAAGTTCATCCTTTGGACTTTGTCAGCGCCTCGTTGGAACGACGTGGCGACGTTGACAAAATTTCATAGGTTTTCTCCTTTTCAGCGCGATTGTTCGTCATAGCGGACCTTTATAGATTTTCATTTTTTGTTTTTTTACGTTTTTTTCTGACGCGACCAGATAGCAGTAATTATTCGAGCCGCTCCTTTCAACTGTATTTCATTCAGGACGTAGGACATTGTGTTCAAGGCTTTGCTCGGTCTAACGACTCCGCTTCGAGGCGATTCCATTTTATGGCACACATCAGCTGACTGACAAGGCGCTATATAATATTATAGGCCAAAGAGCCTATCACTGCACTAGAAAAGGCGACTGTAGGCCGTATTCAATTATCTTGAAACCTATTACATTGAGTACTTACATAAACAGCTGATTCTTGGTTCCACAAGAACTTCGCAAATGTCTCATTAATCGACGTGGAACTTTGCATGTTCTCCAGAAACGTGTTACCCGCAGATCGGGTAGAAATAGGGCCATTAAATTACAACGAATAGGCAAAACACTTTCCAGTGGAAACTGATATCATCCAATGCGACACGCGTGACTACCGAGGCACGCACAGAACCGCGCAAGTATCATTCCATCCCGACGTATACGAGTTGTATCTTTGGTTTTCGCACGTATTCGAATTTCTCACTCATTTGCGTAAATGTTTAGCAAGCGGCCTATAGCACAGCCGCCTACTTCCGTACACGTTTTCTCGGCATTTATTGCGCGACACTGAGCTTCCGAGTGGTAACCGACATCAGGCGACCGACATCTTGGAAAAAAGCCGATCCAGCAAGATTTCATTTCATGCACAATAAAAGCATGCGAAGAAGTCCGTGTTTTCTTTCTGTTCGACACGAGATAAGAGCTACGGAATTGGGACATATAATTAGGCTGTTAACGAAGCCGAATATGCTAGTTTGACTCATGGGAAATATTCGAATAGAAATATACCAAAAACCTTCCAGTTGTAGTTGCGTCAACGAGCCAGCAGATACAGCGGCGGCAAAAAATTCATATCGGTAGATAATCCTTGTTAGTGTAATTCGGCCTTCAACAACAGCGACCTGAGATGTGCGGACACAACTAGCGCATGAAGCGACAGGGGAACTTCAAAGCCTCGAAATGTGAACTACTAGAAGTGTTTTCGAGTAACTAAACAGATCATCTTCGATAGAAGCAGCTATTCTAAATGGTCTATATATATATATATATGTGTGTGTGTGTGTATGTGTGTGCGTGTGTAATACCTCTTTGTTTTTCGATTGCTCTCATTATCATGAAAATCTAACTAGGTAATTAAACTAGGTAACGAGTTTTCATCCATTCAGGGCCCCTCTGCAGAGGTTATCTCGTGCTTTTGTAGTTTCTGGCTTTGAGATTTCTTACAAAAAATGTTCTCCAACAGTTCCTTCGAAGACCCCCAGAAACTTGTGCAATTATTACCCAGCTCTTCGAGATAGTTTTACCAAAATACATTTCGGCTCCATACCACGTTTTAACATCGTTGCACTTCCTGTTATAGGAACAGACCTACCCAGGCCTACCCAACCTAGGCGCTCCATTAGGCCTACGATCTCTCGAGGCCCTTGAGCTTTAGTGCAGAATAATAAATCCTATTTTATATAACCGTATGCAATCACGTCCACCCCTAATCTGATTTCAAATTCCATTTTCCCTTTCCGCAAATTTTCCCACGACGCATCCAATGACACAGCCGAGCGCTGACGTCGCCATTGAGAACATTTTAAATGATCCCGCGCCGTAGAGACGTTGAGTGTTGGTATCAATGATCAAATCGAGTTATAAAGCTGATGTCATTTCAACTTTCATTGGGAGTATATCGACAACTGTCCTTAATAATAACGATCTCGCAATTGATGTATGAATGTAAATACATATATACGTAGCGCACGCGACTCACTATCGGGATGGGACACCAACAGTCGCACGCCTCCATTGTCCGCACCAGCTGGAAAGGACTTTCCAGATTAGGAATGCGTGTCGAGCTCGGTGGCTCTGGGGAGCATTCGTATGCGCCTTGAGGCGACTGGAGGAGACACGTAAGAGGTGCACGGGTTCGATCCCTGCCGGTGCACATTTACATTTATATGGGGTGGTCCGTCTTAGGAAGAAGTAATGCAAAAACCGTGGACGTTAAATGTTGGCTGATGGTCAGCTTTAAAAAATATTTTTAGATTAGGAATGCGTACGTATGCGAACCTACAGTGGTAGCGACAGCGGGAATGCGTTCGTTGACTGCATTTTTTCGCATGATAGCTATCGCCAGTGGCCAACGGTCGTAGCGACAAACGGATGTCGCGCCGGGGGCATTGAATGTGCGCGTGTGTGTGTGTGTGTGTGTGTGTGGGCGCGTCTGGATCGAGCTAGCTCCTAAACATGTCTCTCTCTGCCTCGCTATCCGCCTTGAGACGGCTGCAAATCGGCTGAGTCTTCGGCGATGATCCAAAAACCGGCTTATTCAAACGAAGGTGACAGGGAAAGCGATATGGATTATGAATGCCTAGAAAAGCGGTTACAACACGCTCAGCCATCCGTCACGTGTGCTGGACCCTCCACAATAATAACAATGAAAGCTGTTCCTCTGTCTGGTCGTCGTGTGGGACAGCTTCTCGAACCAGCCAGCAGCAGCAGCAGCAGCAGCCTGCCAACCGAGCACCTACGCTCAAAACTACAGTGTCCTTGCGTGCGACAAACGCTATCAGCAACATAACAACGCTGGGAGAGAGGCCAAAGGAAACAGAGTGAAATATTCCTGTTGTACTGCCAACTGCAGCAAATCGGGCGACTCGAGAGGACCGGTGTTTCAGTGGAAGGTCGAGCAGAAGCGGCGTCGACGGCGTCTGGCTGGCGGATGTCGGCGCAACGGTCGCGATGTCGTCGGATGGAAGGGGGGAAAAAGCTGGAGGCTCGATCCTGGGACAGACCGGGAGGGGGACGAAGGAATGCCAAAGAAATTTCCGATATACGGCTGGAATAGAGGAGCCAGCGTCCCGCTTGACGTTTTTTCTCGTCATATCGACCCTGCAGAAGGCGATAGTGAACGGCAGAAAAAAAGATAAAGAACGAAGGCGAGAAAAAAGGACGGACGAAGAAGAACGTCAAGTCGAGTGGTTGTTCAACGATGTTTTTTTCGACGTATATGTCTATTGATTGTCCACGAGCTTCCGTTGGGCGGCTTGTCTTTCTTTTGCAGTTTGGATCTACAGAAGTGAGAAGGCGAAGAAGATGTTAAGCGCACCTTTGTTCTACGCACGGGTTTAGAGCAGGGTCTGCTTGGGAGAGGGGGGACTTAATATGACGACGGGTGTGTCGTCCGCTACTTTTCACTTGTATACGCGTCGCTCGTCAGTTAAGTTTTTTTTATTCGAACCGTCGCAGACGCCATTAGCAATAGGTCAACATTGTTTACGTCTGATCGTAATCGAATAGATACTCTTTTTTTTTCTCAGTACGCGAGACCATGTAGAAGCGTCCATATTCGCGAGCAAACGTTTCCCCCTCTGACCATGACCGTAGCGGGCCCCGTTTTTTCTCGTCGTCTGACGTCTGCTAGGGACACAACTAAGGGTCTTAGCGTCTCTTTCATACGTCTTAGCTCACTAGCAATGCCACTGGAGTGTCACCCAAGGGCAACGTCTCTATTGAGCCACCAACAACGCGCACTCCATCACCAGTAACTCACCACGTCACTTCGACGTCGAAGTCGATTGGGCAGCACCTCGTCGTCGCCACAACCGTCGTCACTAACAGCCATTGGACCAGCAGTCATAAACCAGTGGCACAGCAACAGTCTTTGGAGCAATGGCCAAGACTGTCCAGTGAGCCGCGCAGGCACAGAGACCAACTCGTTTCTCATTTTGTCGTTTTAAATTTCCCGGGCCGACGGTCCCCAACGGAAAGACGGCACATCGGCTGACAGTTCAGTTCTAGTGATACTTTGCAGAGCGATTACGAAGAAATTGCCACGCGCGTGTTTTAAAGCGGGGAACAGCACCGTCCGATACTTATGATTGAGAGAGAAAAGCGAGAGAAAGCGACAGAAAGAGAGACGGTGTAGAGTAAAATGGTGGCTCATAGGGAAGGGGGGGGGGCAACAACGATTGTAACAGTCCGACCAGAATACAGCTGCGCAATCGAACGCGTTTGGCCGGCGACGATCAATGAATTCGAAAAGCGAGAGTCAATCGACAACGGACGGTCGTTTATTATTATCGACACTGCGGCCCCGGCTGGAGCGATGGCCGGTACTATTTTTCTGTGTCTATAGAAAAGTTCTCTATCGGCTGCCGCCAGTCGACAAGCGTCGAACAAGCTCCCGAATTGCAACGAGCGTGGGCTAAGAATAGGGGAAAAACCGATGCGTCAGTGAGTGGACATAACGATAACGTTTGGTCACCCCGGCGGTCTCCAAACGAACGAACGTTCGAACATCATCGAATGGAAAACATCATCACACTTCGTTGAGGGTTGCGTCGGCCTTCGGGCGTGCCCTTGACCCTGTCGGTGACTAGAAGAAGTAGTTAGGTAGTTTTCAGCCACGAGCACGATGTTCAAACTAAATCAACACCAAGTGCCTTTCCGGAGGCGTCGCTTTGTGTCGACGAGGAAACGACGACTTCAGCCCAGTCCGCATTCGTACACCGGTGCCCATTAGTAGGTTAATGAGCGTTGGATGAACAATAATCGAATTCGCCAACCCTTCATCCCACCCTCATCAGCCATCAGTAGTCAAACTAATCTATCTCACAATCTATACATTGCACTTCGGCTAGACTCACTTAGTTCCACGGCGACGGCGCAGACAACGGCTGATCCCTCAACTCTCGATTGTATCGGGGAACTCGCAGAAGTTGCAGATGTCGCTGGGCTTCGTCGCGGCTCCTCGACGAGATGGCCATCGCGCGCCTTACACACATACACACGCACGCAGGCACACACACACACACACACACACTCGACGCAGTCTGTTCTTCGCCTTGTCGCTTGTTGGCTGATCCGATGCGTTGCAAGTGGCGACGAACTTTGGACGGCTCCTTGCGCTGATCCCCCGCTTACGACTACTCGTAATAGCCGGTACTATTCTCTGATTTTATTTGATTCAGCCCGGAATCACCCGATTGCTTCCTCAGAGCAGATATACCTCTCTTTCTCTCTCTGCTGACGTCGTTAGTTGTGTATTCACCGTAAAGGTCGCCGTCTAGATATCAACTGTCCACATGGCCATCCTCAAGCTACGTGTTCTCTCGTTTGACGCCGAGGTCACGTAACGTCGTTGATGGCCGAAGAGGTAAAATCGCGCTGTACTTACTCCGATCTCGATGCGGCGCCAATCGCAATGCCAGCGTCGTCCGGCAGAGCACGACGAGATTCTACACACACACACACACACACACACGAACCGATAAATGGCGGCTGAACGCTAGGCTGTGGCGAATTCGATTCTTTCTTGACGCGTCCACGGTTCGCAGTTGTTACACTTTGCTTGTCACAACTCTCGGTCATGTGTCAGGAGCCCGCAAACGTCACGCGCCGACCATGTGAGGAAACCAGCACCTCACTTGGCTCCCTTCGCTCCCTGCGGAGCTCTCGACCAGCGCACGACGTCACACAACAAGTCCACGCGAAGACTGAAGACCTGCAAGCCGAACAAACGCCGAAGATCGGTCGCACAAGATGCTCGCTTACGGCAGACCAGTCACGAAGAGATACCCCGGGCGACCAGAAGAAGCAGCCGCCGCCGCCGCCGACGTGAGCGAGCGTTGGCCGTTCGTTACTGTGCCACTGTGTGGTTGTATTTTCCTTGTTCAAAATAGTCGACGCTGCCTGCAGCCGATAGAAGAGTTGTTGTACACACTGACCATGTGGGTTTGTTCGAAACTAGGTGTAGAGGAGGAGAACAAGGAGGAGGAGGAGGAGGAGGAGGAGGAAGGCAGATATCGACGTAACGTTGCAACGAAATACGTTTCTGATCCGCTCGTTTGCAGCTGGTCGTCCTGTTTCGCGCCACCAGGACACAGCGGCCTGCAGCGGTCGTTGTAACAGAGGAACGGACAACGGCTACTCAATTCTCGTCTGCCGTTCCCGGCGGTCGCATACTCGTCGCCATCGTCGAAGAAAATCGCTCTGTGAACTATTGGACAACTGTAATCGATGTCTCCACTCGTTATTAGCCTCCTTCTACTCACTAAATGCACCAACGCGGGGCCGCTACAGAAAGCGACCATGCGAACGTCCAGGGACCTTGTCAGCCGCCCGAGTTCTGGTCATTTTCCAACTCATCGCGTGTGTCCGTCACTGGCGTCTCGTACGCTCGTCGGATCGGACTAGCGTAGAACACCGTTCTCTGGTACGCTTGCGTGTGTGCGTGTGCGTTCTCTCGATGGGGGACGACTCTACAGCGGCCGCGGAGGCGGCAGCCTCAACACTTTGCCGTGCTTGAGCCACTCACCGAGCACCGCTGACGTTAGAGCTGTCGTCGCTCTCCGGCCGTGAGCGTTACGATGTCAGCGCACAACGAAACCGGACTCGTAGTTCCGTCGACGGTCAATGTCAGGGCGCATCGAGGCAGGGAAATGAATCGATGATGTCGTAGTCCGTCTGTTGCGGTACGACTCCCTAACGGCTACAAGAACGACTACAAAAACTGCTATTCCGCTCCGAGAACGTCCTGCGCTTGCTTCCCACTTCGACCTGTCTGAGCACAACCACCAGCAACTGTCCTACGTTGACAACGAAGCTGTTTTGTTGCTGGTCCGCCTTCACTCACTCATAGACTCTAAGCCGCCTGCAGCAGCCTGATGTCGTCTCGGGCGCCAGGCAGCGACGAACATGCGTAGCAGTGGTGATCAGCGGGCCAACGAGTTGCGACCTAAACAGCCGAACGGGCTGGACGGGCCTGCAACACTCACCGTCCCTTCGTCTGATCGGACAGTCTGTGGCTGCTCTCTCCGTCCGGCCATCTGTGCATGTATGGTGGTGGTGCTGGTGGTGGTGGTGGTGGCCGTGTGTCCGACAACCGGCCCGTCTCGGTGGCGCGTGTCTGGGAAGAGAAGAACGATGCACTGGATGAATGCGTGACGGGCGGTCCGCGATCCACGGTAGAAAATGCCTAGCGCAGGTTGGCGGGAAATTTGAAGCGAGGTCATTGGACAAACTAGGCGAACCGTTGCGGCAAGAATTGTCATGTTATTATTGGTAATTATTTGTCATTCGTTCGATATATGTAGATACAGTATTGATAATGAAGTAAAAAGCTAATGTGGACCCATGACTCATTATATATATATATATATATATATATAGTTATTAGGCTAGACATCTAAGTGCTTGTTATTCGACTTTATTACGCGCAGCTACGTTTTCTAGGCGCGCGATAACGTAGAAAGGGTTCCGCCATTGAAAGATAGCATCGTAGTGGGCAGTTGCGAAACGCGAGAGCAGAGCGAGGAGTTAGATCAACTGTCTCTCTTGTGGACGAACGGAGCGGAAGATTTCTCAGACAGTTAAGTAGTTTCTAAAAAAAATAGCCCACTGCATGGCTAACTATTGATCTCAGTTATCCAGTCGTACGATCGGGCGTGCGTAACGCTGCGAACTACATGACTTGTCACAAAAGCCGTTTCAGACGATATACTAAAGAATATAAGATCACATTTTTGGTAAGCGATAGCATTCTTTGACTACAATCGGGATACAGACGACAGACAGGCGTTGCAAATATAATATATTTATATATATATATATATGGTGCTAAATGTATTTTGTCTGTGTCACTGTATGTTTGTGAGCGTGTCCTGGGAAATGTTTTTTAAGTTTGTACTTTCTAGATGAACGTCGTATCTAAGAATGCTTTATTTAACAACACAGTTGTGCTTGGCCAAAGCGATATGCGAGTAGGTATGCGTTCATCTCTCTTTCGATATCTGATCAAATGGACGTTGATATCAATCTGGAACCTTTGATTGCGTTGTGAAAACACTCGATTCCGTTTTCAAACACGCACATTTCTTGAGTGTGAACAAAATGCAAAGAACTCAACTGCGTCAGCATTTTATTAACGTATGGTAGTAGCCTTATATGAATGCGGCTAACTAAATGATGACTTTTCATGACTAGCTACGGTCGATCCATACCAAAGCGCTCGAAGCTTAATAGCATTTCAAGTTTAGCATAAACTGTTGTAACTGCGAGATGTTCGTGGAGAAACTTAACCGTCAGTTAGTACCGCCCAGTGATAACACCACTCACACCGGTCCGAGCACATTCGAGCTCAATTTTCCGACATTTAGAAATCGAATTCATATTCAGACATACATGCACACACATGTGTGCCTCCTGAAAGAATTAAGGCCACCAACTAGCCAGGGCGCGCTACC
The DNA here is from genome assembly GCA_002081605.1 of Tropilaelaps mercedesae. NCBI lineage: Eukaryota > Metazoa > Arthropoda > Arachnida > Mesostigmata > Laelapidae > Tropilaelaps > Tropilaelaps mercedesae. The sequence goes on along the minus strand of MNPL01013675.1, from coordinate 36,014 downwards.
TCATGAAGATTAGTCGATTGCTAGCCATGAGCGCATTGAATACGATTAACGCTGTACGAAACATATGAAACGCTGTCTACATGCTGCCGAAATCGCTCGGTAAAAATTCGAAGCGATTCGAAGCGATTTTCCGGCAAGGCGTTCTGAATAGTCTGCTGACAGACAATGATAAGCTCGGCGTTTTCTAGAAGCGTTTCTTTCCCGGCGTCTCAACACACCGTTATTCACAAGTCAGCAATGAATGCGCGCATCGAATAACTGGCGACATGAACGTGTTAGGGCCGTTCTTGTCGACGATCAAAATCCAACTGAGCTCTCTGAACGCCCAGTTGACGCTGTGACCGTAAGCACAGTTAGTGAGTGCTCTGCGTATGGCCACTATACAGCCGCTGTCAGCGACGCCGATAGGACTAGGCAAGGGCCCACAACAGACATCTGTGAAGGTCTAGGCAGGCGGTAGAAGGTCTAGGCGTGTCGCTCAGTAGTTCGCCCTATAGGCCCGTTTTGACATCTATGTGGAACGGCGAGCAGGGCCTGAGTTTGCCGAACTTACTCGGCCTGTCCCTTTCCGATTGCAGCGGCGGCTCGCCAGCTCGAAAAACACTGGCCAGCGCTACAGGTCAGAGGGGCGATGGGTCCGGTACTCGCTGCCCGAAGGCCAGCCACAGGTCTGCGGCGTGGCTAAGTCGTCCAGAACCAGCTACGACGTAGTCAGCGACGAAATTGCTGAGATCGAGCGAATCGGTAACGAGCAATGCGAATAGTTGTAATGCTATGGTGTGTAGCTTTAGGACGGCAGTGCACAGCCTCATGTCCCCATCCAGGATCGCCGAAGTTTGGTCGCCTAGTGAACGCGTCGTGGAACCGCTTTCCTCGAGGGCACTCGATTGAATACGCTTGCGATGAGGGTCAGGTGTTGTTCGGAGAGTCGCGCAGGCTCTGCACGGAAGCTGATCGATGGGAGCCTCCTGAGGTGCCGCAGTGTCTTAACAATTTAGTGGCCGTCAAGAATGACCTGAAGATCCAGCACAACCGCGATGGCTCGGCTGAGATTCTCAAGTCGTTCGACAAGGACTATTGCCAGAGCATCGGGCCGACGGAGTACATCTGGAACGTGACGCTGCTTGAGAGCGCGCTGGTGACCAATCTCGAAGTGCGGTTTCGGCAGACGCCGGAGACGTTGGCCGTTGGCGAGGTCGTTGGCCAAGGCAAGATCGAGATGGAGGCCTGGATGGAGACGCCGACGGACACCGATCCGGACGCCGGTCGGGTGATGTGCGACTCGGTCACGGTTCCCGTGCCGATGCGGAAGAACAGCTTCCAGCTGGTCTGCAACGGCAATGGAACGGTGGTCAACCTCAAACTGACTGAAACGTCGGTCGCAGCCGTCACCGTTGACATCTGCACGATAGCCGTGCTTTCGCCCGACACGATGCCACCAAAGCTGTGCTACAACCCGAACAACAAAGACATCATCATCTCGACAATGGACAACATGTGCTTCTACCTCAACACGAAGCGCTTCAACGCCAACAACTCGGCGCTGATGTGCAACTCCATCGAAGCCGAGCAGCTGAACCGGGAGGAGGTGCTAAGTCGGCCGAATCTGAAGTACTTCGTTCACACGTTCCTCGCCTACGTCAAGCGGGACGAGATCGAGGTATTCTTCAAGTGCCCGGCCGATAATCGGACCTGCGCGACGTTCAAGCTCGACACGGACGTCGGAACGATGGAGAAGGTCGGCAAGGTCGAAAGCGAGAAGGCCAACGTCGAGCTGCAGGTGCTCTGCAAGGCGCCGCCGATCCATTGCGGGATTCCGTTCGTGGCAACCGCTGCGAAAAAGTCGCGCGTGGAAGCCGTCTGGGAGCGCAAACTCAAAACCGGCTTCATTCCCGAATATCCGGTGGGGGTTAACGTCACGTACAGTTGCTGGAAAGGCTTCACCATGGTGGGCCCCGAAAGGATCAACTGTCTTCCAAACGGCGAGTACGACATGGAGCCGCCATTGTGCGAGTGGATTCTTCCTGTAACCGAGGCCTACATGGCTGTCATCGTCTTCGGAACGATGTTGCTAATTTGGATTTGCATCGTCCTAAAGGAGATCTTCATGAACTGGCTCTTCCGGCGTGCCATAGAGTTGAAAAAGTAAGTGTACGACAGCATCGGGCGTACAACCGATGTTACCTGGCGATTGTGTTTGGTTGTTTTTAGTGTTTTTGAGCCAGTCGATGAAGTAGCCTTTTCGGGGTTTTATGGGCACACTCACATTTGATCCCCAGAGAAAGGACCGGTGCTCTCCATAGATGAGAATTGCCAATACTCCTTCGAAGTTTCTTCCGGACGTTGATGTTGTTTTTCGTATTGGCTACTACACAAACGAGTACAAGCAAGTTTTTTAGGCGAAACGCGAGAGTCTTCTGTGTGTCATCGTCATTCGGCTGACCCTCAAAGTGACACGTATTTGATTCAATACAATTCAGATGAGCTTTTTTTCGAACCAGTAAACGAAATCACACGCCGCTTCATTATGAAGAGCTTTCGTTTGCTTAGAACAACGACGTTACTGAGAACGGTGGCAAAGTTTTAACTTAGTTACGTTTAACATAGTTAGGCAAACCATGGGGATATTTCAACGGAGTCGTTTCGTTTAGACACGACCAACCACGACCGGGTCAACTTAACACACGTTGATACCTTCGAGGATCTCTCGTACTCATGCAAACGTTTCTATTCATCGTCAATTGTCCGATATACTAGCGTTCCATGAGCGCCTAAAAACGCTTCTAAAAACACATGTTATTTCTCCTTCGAGCTCCTCTAACCCTAATGCATCTAAACCTTTCGCCTGTATTCATACACACGCTCGTAGGTGCAGTCGTCCGTTGCGGCACGAACGAGTTTTCATTAGTCTGGCCACTTGCAGAGTAAATGAATAATAAAATACGGCCCTCCTGAAATGTTACCGCATAATCAGGCGTTGCTTGAACGCGTATTGGCTTTACTTCAAGAAGAGTTGGCTCGCGTAACTTTTCCTGCTTTGGACTAACCAGGCGGGCCGGTATAACGCCGTTGGAGTGGATATTTTGTGCGGGGAATAGCTAAACCTTTACGATCTCTACTAAGTGGATCACTCTAGGCGGACGCCATATTCACGACTGGTGCGGGTCGTTTGTTTGTTTTTTTCTGTTAATGCTGTTTTGCATCTATAAACTATAGAACCGGGAGTCAAGGCTAGGTAATAGGTGTTTCCCAATAGCCGTGGAGCTTGAGCGCGATGCTCTTGAGTCGACGGTCTCGCAACACCTATTCCACTGAGGCCTGCGTTTCCAGAGGGGAAATTGGAACTCAGCGAACTTCGCATAGGAACACTGCAAAGGACAGTGTCTTGAAGTCGGTAGTGCTCTACCTTGCCGCCAATCGTAAGCAGGAATCAGCAGAATTGAAATTTTTGCAGCTCAGCTAGGGAACCCCTGAGCTGCCGTTCGAAATAGTTCGCACACGCCTGTCTACGCGTCCTCGTTCAACTGGGCATTACTTCGCATAAACACAGTTATCTGGAAGTTTGCCTCTGTCCTTGAAAACTTTGTTAGTGGACAACAGGCCTTTTTAGCGAATAATCCAAGTTCGCTTACAAAGTAAGTTTGCAATGGCTAAGTGCCACCTCCGTATGGTACCGTATGTCACTGTGAACTTTCTCATGCACTCGTGAAGAAATGTGACGCGAAGATCGTTCGCCGCACAAACGAATGTTTTCATATCAGCCATTTTCGGTACGGGAACTAAACAGTATTTCCAAGTGAGATCCGTCGACGTTGTTGAACATCGCAGCGAACCATCTTTCTCTCGACACGGCCGCGTCACAGGAAAATGCTCAGAGGAATCCGCCCACGCAAATCTACGATTGCCATACAACCTTGATGACGAACAAATGACGAACGTCGAGCGTCACCGAACCACATCTATGTCGGCGTAAGCAAATATTTGATCTCCTAAAAAGCCTCAGAGAAACGTAACCTCAGATTGATATTGCCACGTGGTGGTCGCGAGCCTCTGTTGAGAGTCAAGGCTGAGATGGATGAATGTCAAGGTCGTTGACTGGCCAAGGTCATTCGTGTCACTTCAACGAACAGCTGTCCAAGTCGGGGTCCCCGGCCGTTGGATGCAGTCGGAACGGCAATTGTGGCAGCTTCGTGTGGTGTAGATGTCGCTTCTTCTGACAACATCATCTGCCAAGAAAGTTGCGAAATACTTTGTGGCGACTTGTCGGTCCTCATCACGTGGAGCAGTTGAATCCGTTCTCGTTCGTTGCGTCCCGCCGCCGCCGCCCCCCCCCAATGAACTTGACACGTGCGGCCACTCAACTTACGCCTAAGAGGTGCAGTAACTGTTATGCAACTTCATAGTTGAAAAGAAATATCGCAGATCGATTGTTACAGCGGGATGCAGTGGAAAACCGTGCCAGCCGTGGAAAACAGCAGCCGGAGGTGGCTCGGTCTGGTCAGTAACGAACGCCCTCGGATCTCGGAGCTACATGACAGATATGGCGACGACAAACAGGGCAACAGCTGAACAGGTTCGCCGAAGATCTTCGGATATGGATTTATTGCGTTTGTTTATTAGTGTGTGTGTGTGTGTGTGTGTGTGCGTTCGCCGGCGACGTGAGCTCGAGCGCTGACTACTTCGAGTTTGCGATAATTGATCCACCCCAAATGGACTCCGTTCACTACGGAAATGGATACACGACGAAAGCGAGCGGTCGTGTTACAGTGAACGGCGACATTTGGGTTTGGGCTGGTCCGTACACAAGATGGATTTGACGGAAATAGAACTCCTGCAAATCAATAATTGCCTAATGAGCTGTAATCTCATACAGCATTATTATGCAGGACACAACGGGAAATGGAAAGGCACAGAGATGCACGCAGAGATGATTCTGCGGACCCCCACGAACTATACTCGGCACCGGCGCACACAGCAACTGCGTTAAAACTCAGTCGATCCAGTTTCCCTGATACAAATGAATGCTCGAATCCGGAAAACAGAACGCAACTCCATACGCCTATCGAGTCTACGGGATAATGAGCAGGGTTATACTTAACTATGGCTATTTACCAGTCATAAAGGCATGCGTATGTTTCAAGCTGTGTTTTAGTTAGAGTTAGTCTATGAAAAAGGTATTTGAGCTCTTTTTGTTGTCCTTTTTCCGTTGTGTACGCTATTCGCATGTGTAGTGTTTTGGAGAGGTCTAACAGATCCACACAAAACGTACGTTTCTAGTGGCCAGCTTGCATACAAGGAACGGAGTCCAGATTGAAGTGTGGCAAAATAATGAAGGGTAACTTGAAAGACAGAAAGGAAAGGGAAACTAAAGGGAGGATCGATCATGCAGAATTTTCTGAAGTGCTAAAATTTCGCGTTAAGTCCTCTTATGCTGGACAGAGGCTGTACGTGTTCCAGCCGCGTCAATGTTGGGGCTATTTCAGCGATTTAACAAAATATCCAACACAAATTTCTTACACTACCTAAAAGGACGTGAGTCCAGCTTTTCTACGACGACGTCGATAAAACAGATGAACGCGAGCGATACCGAAATATCGTGTAGGGCACCTCTCCTTGTTCCGCTGTACCAGTATGCCTATGGACAATGGAGCTAAGTCGGTCCAAATCGAATGTGTTTTCAGGCTTTACAAAGAGCTGAACTCGTGAGCTACACAATTACATACACTCTAGCACATTCATTATTGCGATACACCTTACGACTAGTTATAGGATAATGGAATCTAAACTTTCCAGGACCTAGCCTTGCTATATGACATGTTCAATTCAAGTGAACCTCTATCATTGCAAGTTCTTCCCCAATGGGTATCACTCCTTTTGCAAGTTACAGACTCTGCTTTAAGCATGAACGAATCCCAAAGTTAAAATGTAGCTCGAGAGCCTGGGAAGAAAACCTATCAAATGCAAGAGCAGATCTGCACAAGATAGAGTTTTCACATCAAATATGCCCCCTCAAATACAGCTCAGTTTAGTGAAGGACTTGATGCGTCTTTTCGTAGAGCGCAGTCTTAACACAAATCCTTTCCGTTTGCGATTTCTTCGTTCTAGGCGACAAGAAGCAGAAGCCGAGGCTCGCCGACTGGCTGAAGAGGAGCGCCTTCGTCGCATCGAAGAAGCTAAGCCGAAGCCCCTCCCGGCCGGATATATGCCCACTGCGCCTAAACCGGTGCCCTCGCGAGGACGTGGTGGTAGAGGGCGGGGTGGCACCACCAGAGGTAGGGGCAAATAGCCGATATAATGATGGCGAACGAAAAGCCATCAGCCCGCGGCATGAGCGTCTACACGCAGACATCTGGTCGAGGAGCGGCTACACGCCCGGAATCCTCGGAAGAAGCTTGTCGGAGCAGCTTCTTCTGCCCATCCTTAAAGCGGACGTGATAAACAAACTCGAAACGAGCAGCGCCTAATAGGTAGAAGAAATTGTATGGACGATGTTCAGCCATTTGGCATGGTAGTAATGCCAAAGACCTTGAAAACGCCAGTGGAAAGAGGCGTTTTTTACTGACGGAGATCGCAGTTTGGCAAACTAGTTTAAAGTTTCGTTGAAAGCCACGTTTTACTTGCGCTTGCCTGCAGCTGGAGTACAGTTCACAGAAACAGAGCAAAGGTTTGACGTCGGGTAGCAGCTAAGATGTGGTACCAACGTAATGGCTGCCGATAGGTCGACAGAAGACGTAAAAACCTCAAGAGAGCAGTCAAGCTGGTCCGGGAATGTTCGGTTCAATGCGATGAGCTCCGCCGTTTTTTCAACTATGTCATAATAGCAATAATAATCTCGCTTCATTTCTACACTTCTCCGCTTCGTTGCTGTTGCCTATTGCATTGTAAATTTTCCTTTCTTGATGTATATAGGAACATGTCGGAAGTTCGAACAAACGTAGGAATTCTCAACAACCAGAAACACAGCCACGATAAGATCCAGACAGGCGAAATATATATATACACATATATATATATATATATATATACGTTGCTCTCAGCGTCAGTGCAGTTTCTTGGTGATTTGTTGTCCTTTTGTACCAAATAAAGACGCCAGCACAGCCACGTGCCAACGCCCCAAGACGAGACGATTCTGCTCGCATGCCATGCATGTGTTCCACTCAGATAGTTGTCCATAAAAACAAGCCAGAGTTCTAGATACGGATTTGCATGAGCTGCATTTTCATGCAGTCGAGACGACATTTCAGACTCGGCACGCGAAGAGACAATATGAACAATACCGTTTGCTTGTGAGGAGGCACGGGTCGTTCTTAGGTCGCGTACCCATCGCAGACTATCGTTCGGATGGCATTTCGCAAGCTACGGAACAATTCTCGTTATATATGCATATCACTCCCACTTGACCTAAGAGGCCGGCACGGCGACAGGATCCTTTAAAATCCTGCTGGTCAAACGCAGTGGAATGACTTCTTACTACTCATCACGTGACAAACGTCCGTGGAGGGCAGAATTTGCTGTGGGGAGGTCGTTTATGCGGCCGAATTGCGTAGCCAGCACGTCGATACACTCGAACGGACGTTGGTCCGTATGGAACCGAGCGGAATGAAGAACGTCAACTGTCTGTTTCGAGTTTGGACGTGAAAGGCAGTTCAGATGATGACTTCCAACCAGAAATTGAATTAGAATGATCTAGTTCACCAGTGGAGAACGGGGTAATAAAAACAGGAATTTAAAAACAAAAAAGCTGTTTTGTGGATAGAGTGTAAGCGTATTAGCCGATGTAATACGCTGGTATATCATTTCTATTACTATCAAATTATTATTAAAGTAGTTTTAGTAATATTGGTTTCGATCATTGTTAATTATTGTTGTTTCACAAAATACCGAGTCCAACGAACCTACTACATATGCAAATCAACTAGGTGATCACAGCTAAGGGCCTACGTCCATCCTTTCCCAGTTGGCGACCTTTTTATTGATGTGGGTTCAAACCGTTTGTCCAGGGCGCTACGACGATGAGCAACGATTGCATCGAGAATTAAGTTGTTATTAGCTGTTTATCATCGAAATATTACTTATTAATTTCATCCTAATGGCACCTGGGGCTCCTGAAATTTACATAGATGCAGTATAACGCATTACTACTTGTAGCGGCTTTTATAGAAAAAATTCAAATCATAGGGAATAGAAGACAACATTTCAAAAACACGCTAACGAATTGAAAGTGAATTGAAGAATCTAATAGTAGGTCAATGCGAATTAGCATATGGATTCACAATCAATTGCGTTTCCGCGCATGTGCACTAGGTGCTAATTTGGGATACAAACGGATCTAGCTTATGTAATAAATGGAGTCATCTTTTGATAGTTCAAACGATATGCAAACTATACCGTCAAGGGCATCAGTTTGCGGAGCAGAAGTCCCAAGGTGAGAATTAATTTTATTGGCAAAATAACAGCTATACAAACAGCCTGATAGTTTGGACTTACCACTGTACGCCTACGCAGCTTTACCGGTCAAGACTTGTACTATTATCATTATTATTATTATTATTATTATTATTATTATTATTATTATTATTATTATTATTGTCATTATTATTAGTAGTATTATCATTATTATTATTATTATTAGCTCTTCAATTCTGTGTGTTTTATTTACAGTTTTACCTTAGTGAGTAGCAAGTTGTTGAACCCGCTAAATTGACGCCCTGACCTCGATCTCAGAATCTTTCATATGACCGACCCAGCTGTTACTACTTTTAGCCATGTAAAGTTTGCTGATGCCAAAGATATTCGCTTATTGCGAAGATGATTTTTCGATAACCCCGAAGTATTTGGAGCGCACGAAGAATGATTAGCGGAACCGTCTGTCGCGGCTATAGGATTGATTCCAATTGAGCTTAATTTTTCACGGTAGTCCACGCTGGACTGTTCAGATCGCGCGGAGATTCGAGGGCGAATACAGAATGCAAGTCGATTAGATTATAATCTTCAGCTTTTATTGAACTCGTGTACTACTCTGCTTACGAAAAATGCTCTCAACTAAATGATTGCTTTAAAACTTACGCGCTTACTCCAAGGGAATCGTTAACGGCTGACCATTTCCTACTCAATTGCCATTTGAAAATGAAAATTATGTGCCGAAGCTGTCCGTTCACACATGCTAAACCGAAATATACATTGGAATAGTTTGGTCGTTCGCTGTCTCTAGTGTCTGTTTATGACCGGATATAGTTTAGGTTATAGCTTCGCTAGTCTGCTCACAGACGTGGCTTGCTCAACCAAGCGGCTTTAAGTATTAATTAATAAAAAATTTGCAGAAATGTCTTTGGCCCGGACAAGATATATGACTCCTCAGAGGGCAGTAAAATACGTCCTACGATATTAGTAACTCCTGATGAATTATATTATTTTGGCCTGCCTAGGGGTAATCTTGTTTCAGACGCATGGAAAGTGGTACATCGGCTACTTTGTTCCAACTCACTAATAGATAACTTTACGTATCAACATAAGATATTGTCTTGGGCCACCAGTCATCAGGAGAGGTACAGGCGTAAGTTGTTTCCCTTCAAAGATTTGCAATCCAGGTTGTTGGCCATCTGCCATAAAATACATACCGAGCCCAATCGCCTTTGGTCATTTTACAAACTCGATCAATTTGGCCTTTTGGCCTAGCCAATGTTTTTCCTCGTCAATATTCACCATCTACACCGGCCGCCTACGGATTAGCAATCGTCATCATCGACACATATTTTGTCACCGACATGTTATAGAGGATAACGCAGTGAGCAAACGCATTCAAACACGTTGCCTGTTCGTTGCTGCAACCAAACTACATTTCTAGAACTGCAAATCGAGTGAAATTGAGTACTGATCACTTCCCTCATGAAATAACTAGGTCCAGTGATTCAGCTGAGCCATCAGAAAGTACCGGTCATAGGCAAAGCAGTTCTGACTTCATCGGGCGGAAATAGATAGAAATGATAGAAAATTGTTAGACACAAGTGCGCGACTAATTAGACGTGTATGACATTTGGGCGTTTATTCCAGGCTTGCTCGAAAAGAATTCTCGATTCAGGGAAAAGGATCCAGGAAGCAGGTGGTGAAATGTGTGCGCTACTTTTTTTTTTGTTGTTAAAGTCACTCGGAAAGCACGCGACAGTGTAGATTTTCCAGCAAGATAGCACGCTCAGCTCGTGCTATTTTCTTGTTAAAAATTGTTATGTGTTGTTGTTACGTTTGCGCGTTCACGCAGAGTGAAGCTATCGTTGCCAAACGTTGAGAGACAAAATTCGCTTATGCTTGAGCTGCCTACATTGCGTGATCGACTTCGTCAACATATTTTCGCCTAACAACTATAGGACAACGTCACTATAACTTCGCCTTATCTCGTAGCATTCGCTGGGTGTCTGCTGCACCATTCACAATTCGTAATACTGACAGGGGAACGGCGTTCGATTCGTGTACGTTGAATCCTTTCGATCTCGTGTGGCCCCCTCGGTATATCGTGACTTCTCGTCTGCATTTCTATCAGCGGCATACGCGCACGGGTTCTCTGCTAAGCAATGTAATTCATTTCCAAGCCCACCAGTGCAGTGGATACGCGTGAGCATATCGAAGCTAAACATATCGACACAGGTAGGGTCTTTTCGTCTCCAAAATCAATTCAGCCTCGATGTCCGCATGGCCTTCCTATGGGTCCGTAGCCGCTGGAGGCTCCATATGCCACCACTCGCCCGGCCGCGTTGAGATCTTCCCTGTTGCCCCCCCCGCCTCGCCTACTCCTAGCGCCTATTCGATTAACTAACCAGGCAAGCTCAAGGACTTCCGTACAGAAGCCGTAGGTGAGAAGAGGCCTGTTGTTACGACTCGGGTTTCCGCAAAAAGCCATCCGCGAGATGGCGCTGATGTCCGCCGTGACGTAGGTGCGTCATTACTTCGAATAGTGAGAGCGGCGTTCATGGCAGGAGTGACGGGGTTGGCAGCTCCAGGAGAAAGGGCAAGTACCCTCAGGATGTCAGGATGATGGCCAAGCCGTAAAGGACCGGCTCAAGGAGGACGAAGCAAAATTTGCATTTATTGCGCATTTCGAGCTTGTCGTTCGCTCCAGGACGTCATGAATGGATGAAAAAGCTGTCTACCCCGGTTCGTGTGCAATAACAGCTAAATCTCTCTGTTCCTTGTTTTTTTTTTGTTTTTGTCCTTAAGTGGAGACCTTGACGTTCCAGCTGGTGGTCGAAATCGAGATTCTTGATCGACACATCCTTTAGCGTGAGCGAAATGTGTTCATTGTGCATGCATGTCGCTTTCGGGAACCTCTCGCGTTCAGCCAAATTTAACACAGCATCGATTCGTCAGCATCACATTTTTGCGTTTCGAAATTTCCAGTGGCCAGTTCTGTGAGCTGAGACCTTGATTTTAGTCCGGGTAACGGATTGACCCTGTATTTCTGCATTTCCATTCTTATCACTTGATCGGCCTGCTTAGTCAGCCGCTCACTCAGCCGCGTGTCGGGTACGGAGCGGTGAGGGTGCTCCACCCTCGCGCTCCATCGCGGCCTCTCTGTCCCTCCTGAGCCAGCTGGAGCTGACAAGATGGCGTCTCCTATCGACAGTCCGCTCCGATCCCACCTGCTTCAGGCGAGACATCCGCACGGGAGGCTTGCACACCGTGCGTGAACAAGACGACACGCTCCGCTGTCGATTCGCCGCCGTCTGTTGGTCTACCATCGGTCGGCCTTTTACGCTGTGTCTGAGTGGCTTCCGGCCTGTGTCTGTGTTGTTCCCACCGTTGTGTCGCTTGCAGCATTGGTGCGCGCTGTGGACTCCGTCAGGGCTCCATATGTAAACGGCCGGACGGAAGGAGCTCTTCGCGACGTCGAACTCTGCACTGGCTATCATCGCTGGCGTCCGCTCTGGCGATGGCTCCCCGATTGGGGAGCGCGCTTCTGTTCGTCCTTCTACTTCTCGAAGCAGTCGCGGACGCAGCAACCACACAGCCGTTCGATAAAGGTACGTCGCCTCAGGAAATGTCTTCTTTTTTTACTGACTCCTTTCGTAGGCTAGCGCCAGCCGATTCGTCCAGTGGACGCGAGATGGGACGCGGTTAGACTAGCGCGTTCACGTACACTGAGTGTTAGAGATCCCCTACTGGAATCGGTTGTTTGGGTCGGGTTTTATTTGTGGGGGGCCTTTTGCCGCCACAGCGAACACAGGCGATCGTAGAGCGTTTGCGTGGACACAGTTCACGAACAGTCTGTGCCTGTCGGAAAGACGAACAGAGAGCGACAGTTCCAGCCACATATGGAACGAAACAAATGGAAAGGCGAACACGGAAGATGCGGACAGGCCACTCTGGCGTTCGATGGGGCTCGTCGAGAGGCCTTTGACGTAGTCGCGATTAGACGTAGATAACATCGTGCCTAGACTACGTATCTGTGTAGACGAACTGGTCCGGCATTAATGGCGCAATATGCCATGACGACACATCTTGGCGTTACGTGCCCGAGTGTGAGGATGCAGGTTTGTATAACCTCATGTGAGGTAAGAGAGTGCAGGACGGCTGACTCGTCACTTACTCTCACGTTACGCCGCGTCACTTAATCGATGGCGGCGGGTAGTTTCTAGCGGGAGAAGTATGTGTAATGCGTATGATTTGTTGCCATCCAGCGTAGTGACTTCGACAACAACAACGACAACAACGACAAACGGCTGTTACAACGCAACAGCAACAGCTAACAAGTAACAAACGGTTATCGTGTTCGGCCCTGGCTAATGTTTAAGCGGAGATTAGAGGAGGGTGACAAGGAAAGTCACAACGAACGGAGCCGGCTCCTCCTTGGAAATCTCATGCTTGTTACACCGGGAGCTCATGCAAAGGCTAACTTGTAGGCCAACTTGTTCATCCTCAGAGCCGTGCAAGTTAACTAGGATCGTACTAGGTCAACTCTATCTTTGTCATCCCTACGGGGTGACACCTGTTCTGGGGGTAAAATGCCCCGGGGAACACTCTCCGGGTGACATGACGCTTGTTCGAAAAACAGAAAGCTACGCTCCGCTGCTAAGCAAAGCCGAGTTCTCACCTGATAAACCGGGTACTGCCTACAACATTTGCATTGTTCAGAATTTAATTATTATCCGAATGGAGAATAAAGGTTTGTCGACCAAGGTAACGTACCATTAGAATGATGGATGCTGAAACACCACGTCCCTTTCCGACCGAATCAGCAAAGTTGCCAAACGGGACTTGAAAGGTGGAAGGAAATTTGGCCTCGTAGAATAGAATTGCGTGCCTTGACGCAACACTTCGTAAGCCCACGAAACGCCTTCAAAGTTTCGAATGACTAGATAAGACTGCCGTGAAGTAACTTGTGCAGAGAGAGGGCCCGATTTCAGTCACTTTCATAACAGGATGACGAAATCTGCAGGCCAGGTTTCATTTACCCGTCCGACTATAATACTCAGCAAAGAGACCCCCCGCGCAGACGGGATGTGCTCAACCACCACTTGGCAACTGCCTTGGCAAACATAGCACTATCTTCTTAAACCATGTCCAATAACTGAACGAAGTCATTAAGCCACGTTAACAACTGAGGGTGAGTTCAGCGAATGCGTTTTTCTTCCGCAAAAATTCACGCGCGCCTGCGTTCAACAGGTTTTGCTGTAGAGAACGAGTGGTGCTACTGAAAACGCGTGGATTCGCGAAACACCCGTGGGTTTATGTCGACTCTTACCGATTCATTTTCTAAGGATTTCTATTTTGACACTCCGGTCGACATCTCCTAGTAAGCATGTGAGGTGTATTCAGACAAAATATAACGCTGCAGAAAAGCGGATCCCCCGTACAACAAAGCAATCCATCCCCACACATGCGTATGCAATTACATAGCCCAGTACCCACAAATGCGCGTCGTCCTGACTAGGATATTATGTCACACTCTGCGCATCAGCCTTGAGCCGAGTTTTTACTTGAGCCATTATACATAGAAAGGTGGTTGCAAATATATGACGTAGATGATTTCTCAGACATTGGGTGACAATATTCGTCACTATCAATTTTACTGCTTTTATCAATTTTATTTTATCAATTTTATTACTGCCTAGAATCTGCTGGCATCTGACTCTCTAAAAGAGCGCTAGGCTCCGTAAACGACCATCTATATAATGAGAATATTAGGTCTGCAAAACGTAACTCACTAACTGGAGCAGCTTTCCTACCCTACGCACCTATTTTAGCGTGTGGCAGGCAATAATGTATCTCCTGTTGTAGAAACGGGGTCCAAAAGGTACCTCGCTTTACACTGTCTGGCATCTTCAAGGACACAGAATGACCCTCTAGTAGATGTAAAACACGAGCAGAACTAGAATGAAAGATGAAAATGGCAGCGTGGGACTGCATTTAGCCGAAATGCTCCTGCAAACTTTCGGTGGACCAGTTAAGCCTCGCATGTTCGCCGCTGCATATCCATATGTGGTGAATAGGACGCCGTGTCCATGAAAACTTTACTCGTCTGCTAATTGGTCGGTAGCATCCGACTTTCAAGCGCCTTTTTCCAATCATTCCAGAGACCGCACACAATAGATCAGGATGTCTTGCCAGAACCTGACGGTTTGCCGCGTTACAAATCGACCTCTGTGATACGTGAGAGGCTGAAACCTTGCGTTTTCAAGCGCTTGTTCGTACAATGGATGGCCGAATTTCGTTAAATGCTGACCACTTCTGAAATTTGAGAGTTGGGAATATAGAGACAGAGTCGATTAAAAACGAAATAGAGTGGTCCATTTGTAGGCCACCGCGTATCTGATCTCGTCGTGAAGCACGACAAGCGCCTGAGTTGAAATTTTCCAATTCTCCCAACGGAAAATTTTGTTCGCCCTTATGTCGCTGGTTGCGCTGCGTACACATTGTCACAATAACGTAGTGTACATGTTACACAGAACAAGTAGTCGTTATTAGCTATACTTCGGACATCAATTCTGACTTCGCAAAGCAAATTCGTTAGCGTCTGCATTACACATTGTCTCACTAAGTGGCGTGTACCTGATTTCAAGCTGTAAAATTCAGATGAATTTTACTCTAACGCACATTTCTAACGGAGTCCTCCCTCTAAGAACGCTTGAGATTCGTTGCGAAACGCTCGGATAATGAGGACAACGAAAAGTAGGGAGTGCAGTCGCGTTCGACATGTGCCGTTGAGTAAACCGGCATCGACGTTTTTTTTATTATGAGGCTGGTAGCGTTTCCAATCAGCTGAAATTCGTCAGGGTAGACTCAGTGTGCGATAGTGTTGCTATACCACAGCGAGACAGAGGCTCAGACAAACCCTGATGAACTCGATTCAACCGATTTCGGTAGTTAAATTGTAAATTAAACTTTGTTAGCTCGCGTTCTGAATGCGCAGAAAACAAACAGACACTACAGCGAGGACTGATCT
This sequence comes from Tropilaelaps mercedesae, assembly GCA_002081605.1. Taxonomy (NCBI): domain Eukaryota; kingdom Metazoa; phylum Arthropoda; class Arachnida; order Mesostigmata; family Laelapidae; genus Tropilaelaps; species Tropilaelaps mercedesae. The sequence continues at coordinate 20,581 of MNPL01013675.1, read as the reverse complement.
TTTGCACGGATCAACCAGAGGGTCCATTTGACGATCGCATTTTGAACGCATGTTAAAGCGAAAGTTCGTAAACGTGACGTATGCGTCGATTGGTACGTCAAATAAATGCCTGGTATCGTGCGACAGCGCTAGAAAGCGCACTTGTTCATTTTACGGCACCATATCGTATCACAACTATATTTCGAACAAGTGATAATAAGAAAAACAACAAAATCATCATGGCTTTTGACAAAGACCATGGCATTAGAATTACCAGCCATACTGCTGTACGCTTTGAAGGGTTCGCGGAGCATTGACAGCAGCGATATCTATCATGGGACCAACAGATCAACCAGATCTTTCCATTCGTTTTACACAGTTGCAAAAAGTAAATATATCCGTGTGTTGACGTAAATGCGTCACCTTCAGAAGCGACATCCGACGCCTGCCAGTATGTTCCGTGTTGTCGCGTAGCAAAAACTCGGACCCAGAGCAGCGCCTTACACCCAACGTAGGATGAAGATCAGACCTCGTAAAGTTGTCATCACATTTTCTCTACGCAACGGTCTTCTCATCCTAGGAAATGTGATTATTACCAACACAAATGCTTTCTCTCAGTTGTAGAAAGCATTTTTCTCCTTGGCAAGCTATCGCTTCGCTTTATCTACATTCTTACAGGACAAATGTGGTGAGTAAATGAAAGAATTCGCTTGCCTAGCACTTCTGTAATCAAAAATCCTTGCCAAATCTTTATAGAATTGTTTAGGTCCCCAGACGATCCCACATTTGCCCCCCCCACAGATGATTAGCTAGGCATCTCGTAAAACGTTACCTCATTGTGCCCAACAAAAGACGTCGTCAGGCTGGCAGCGTTTACAAACTTAACTAGGTTACGGCCGCCTCCGTTGGGGCTATGCAATCTCGCGACTGTCGCATTGGCGAACTGTGAACGATAATAATTCACTTGAGAAATATTCTCTAATCTAAATAACGAAGATGGATAATAACGCATAGAAAAAACCTAAGAAACTTGGCCGGAAGTGTTGGCTCTAATAGAGAGGTTTACATGCATTAGTTGGGATCTTTTGAGCATTTTTTCCATCTAAATGCATCAGCTTTAGCTGGCATCTGGTTCCTCTCGATGGAGAAATTCGTCTTCGGAGCTGAGAAAGATCGCTGTATCTTCGCGAAGATAGTCCGTACTCGAGATGACTCCCTTCGGCATACATTAATATAGTCCCCGCTATATTCACAAAACAAAGTTTAATTTTTGCCGTTCCGCTTGCGTATTTCCGGACGAACAGGAAGAGAAGATCGAATAACTGTGCCCGAGTTCGAGAATGTTGTTATTAAGTCGACCCCTGGAAAGCACAGGCGAACTAGAAGAGGCGAATGTTTCTTCTAGTTCGCCTGTGCTAAATAATCTAAGAAGATGAATAAGAAAGCCGCTAAGATTCACAGGGACGGATAGATTAAAACACCTTATACATTCTAAACTTTGTTCTAGAAAGAGGTTTTTCACTTAATGGTTTTTGAAGCTAACCGAGCCGCCGCTAGCGTAAACTATATCTTGATTAAATCAAATTTCGTGAACGTAAGAGACTCCCTAGGCACTTGTCGATTATCTGTCAATGTTACAACACCTGAATAGGGCAAGGGTAGATTGCAGGTTGGGAATTCACCGCGAGAGAACTCACCCCCTCATATGACAGTCTTCAGATCATCGTTCATGTATCTTCTTTAGATAGTCGTTTATAGCCAGAGAAGAGTAACGAATTAGACAGATTCCCTGTGGTTATCGCGTATATTGCTCATTGTAATAGACGTTAACGCATTAGTTCTACACGCGAGAGCTCTCGGCCGTAGCGCTCCACTGCGGTGAGTAGAGACGATTACGTTAGCGCTATGTAGATTTGGTTTGACACATGCCCTAGCGAGATTATATGTATATACACTAACGAGTTGTTCAATCAGTAGCCTAATCTACAAATATACAATAGACGTGCTACAAATCCACCTATAAACAATGGGTATCTTAAGCTCTATTTCATGTCTATATGGGTGCAGTATAATGGTGGTGTCTAAATTTAGTAAAAAATGGTTTACTGTCTTCCAAAGGAGTGAACTTTTATCGAAGGTACGAAATTTAGCTGAGAAAGTTTTTCTGTCTAGAGCGAAGAAGACCACTGACCTTAAGCGTGTGAACATCTCAAATCTTCCTAGCGTATCCTCAGCGTAGCTTGGAACACTTTGTCGAAGGGAATTCAGACTTATCACGCCCCGGTATGATTGGCCTTGATATTAAAAAAAGAGTTGATAACAAACTGAGGTCATCCAACGTCACCGACAAGGTCGCCAGCGTTGATAAAAATTGTTTCCAAGATAACAGTAATGACAGAAAAAGTCTAAAAGCTTTACATGACATTATGTATTAATGCCTAAAGTGACGGCTCCGCCTCGTAATGTTACCACGTACTATTCAGCTGTATCATATTTCAGCACACACACATATATATATATATACAGTAAGGAACATTGTATAATCTCTTCGTATGGCCCATTTTTGCTTGGCGCGCTAACAACGATTGAATAGGGCATTAAACGTTGCGTGGATTATTTATATCGTTAGGTTCACTGCGCAGATGGGCACACCCGGAGCTAGCAGTATGGCTGAGATCGGACTTCGCAGGGTCAGATCAGTTCTTCAGCGCATGACATGACATCTCGACGTTATCTTGCGGCGTCACTCACTACAGGCTGATTTCGCTCAGCGTAATCACGTGTTCTGCGTCTGCACTAAGCCGGTGCTCACCCCTCATCCAGAGGGATTTACTGCTCATGCTGCCTTGCCAGTCGTCAGGCATTGAGACAATGAGCTTCCATAAATCATGTTATTACCATCAGGCTATTCCTTTTTTGTACACACACAGTTGCCACAATGCTGGAGTTCCCTCATCGAGACGAAATTTCTGGAGCGTTGTGACTGTGTCACTGTGTTTAGAAATGTTATGAAATCAGTGGCTAGTTTTGCGCTGCTGTTGACGGTCGTTCAGTTTCGGTTAGTAGTCAGCTGGATGAAGATTCCTTAAAAGCGAGAAGCGCAACGGTGTTCTATGCAAATTAATATAGAATATGGATGCCGCCTATAAGCCGTGAATGGCATTGCCACGAATTTGAGTATGAAACGGGTCCATTTTGTGGCGAAATGGTCCGACCTTAAGTTAAGCATATTAAAACCTGAAGGTATAGCACTGAAATGTCTGTTATAATACATCAATCCAAACTTAGAAGTGTTTTTGCCAATTTCTTCTCCTGCGAGTGCAAATAATAAGAATTCCCGCACGCACAGCAGTAGATGCAAGCTCTGGGGACTTCAATTTAGGAGCGAAGCATTTCCTTTAGCGAGGAGGCTCGATTCCATTTGAGCTAATAATGCATCAGAAAGTATATGGTTCCACCATACTTCTCTGCTGGATAGGTCACTCATCCAATTGCGAATTTCACCTCAACCCCAAGCATCCATTTACGTTTCATTCATTTTCATTTGTTACTTTCCGTCTTCTGCATCTTCGATCTACTTGTGATAGAGGGCAAAGCATCTAAATATTT
>MNPL01013675.1:1368-16369 GCA_002081605.1 Tropilaelaps mercedesae | reverse complement strand
ACCGGCGGGGATCGAACCCGTGCACCTACGTGTCTCCTCCAGTTGCAAGGCGCATACGAATGCACCGAGCCACCGAGCTCGACAGGGCAAAGCATCTACAAAAAAAAACAAACCATCTACAAAAAAACTGCGCTTCCTGTTGATTTAAACACTGGCTCAATCAGACGACTTTTACGGCTCGGCGAGGCTGTTAAAGTACCTCTATTTTTGATTAAACATCTGTAGCTATTTGAAGTGATTGAGTCCACAAATTCTTTAGTCACTCTGTCTGCGCTCTCGAATTTTTCCCGCGCATAGAACCATCGTGAGTTGGCGAAAACGCAACGATGATGTGTCAGCGTGGTCCTAAAACTACTGTTTCAAACGCTAACAAAGAGTCATTCAGTCCGAACGAACTAATTAGGACGCAATCACACATAAAAGCACAAACTGTAAACACAACGGAGATTCAACCGTTCTACAAACGAGAGCAAACTTAATAGAGTCTTAGACCATTGAGGAGTAGCGCGCGTCTGTATTTGTAGTCCAATTTACGACATGTTTTCGTTCATGGCGTTACGCAACGACACAGGCGAGTCAGAAATATGAAAATTTGCTATAATTAAGCGATAAACGCTCGGTAGTTACCAAACGAGTTAGTGCCAATTGAAAATAATTAACTGTGGCTCATCCGAAGAGCCGCCTTGTGCGCTATGTAATAGAGCATTAGCGAACGCAAGCGACATCACACAAAGTAAAGCTCTTGCAATAGTCAATATTTACGATTCTGCAAGTCGTAAGTGCATTAAACGGACAAAAGTTCGAGGGCTGTTCCTACAAGTTTGAGCGCTTGATAGACTTTGGCGGGTGAGAATAAAATGTGGATGCTTTGTCGTCACATGAACTTCCCCCATGATATTGAGTGCTTCAACGTAGAAAACAGAAAGGCCGCCTGTAGTACGACGTGACATGTGCTAGGGCACGATTAGCAGATGCAGCTGAGGATCTACACATAATTGTAGGAATTATTATTTCTCACATATCGCTTTCATTCATGAGCTACCACAGACGACAACGATGGGCGCAACAACTCATAACAGTTATTCTTGCATATTCAATGTACTTACGTCGCACCACTCGAGAGTTGAGCTAGATCCTGATTCCTATGGGTTATTTGTTCTTCAGTGGGGAGGTAGAGGTTGGCGAAAATTTATATTTAGCAAGCGACAAAGTTTTCTGATACGATACAGCGAGGAAATCAAGTAATGCGTCTAGAAACGTGCAAAAGGCTCGCTGTCATCTATCGGTATGTCACTTTGCTTTTACTTTACAAGGTTCCTTGTTTTGCACTGTGGAAATACACATCTTCTATGGGTTTTTGTCTGTCGAAGGCATATCTCCAACTCACAAAACGATAATCGTTCACCTGCGGCTTGTTCCTCCGCTGCTTTGTTAGCATCGGTGAACTTCTCATGGTGGCAACTTTATTGTCACCAACAATTGTATTTTTCCTATCTTCTTCTGCGCGCTGCGCTCTCAATATTCCTCGGTTGATACGGAACGAAAGCTAAAGCATATGCGCATTGCCACGCAATTTACAAAGCTAGAGTTTATCTAAATTTGCTTCTGGAAAAACGCCATCTTTTAAACAAAATAATGACTCATCCCAATCGCAAACTCAATTGGTAGTCAAATAAATAAGTTGATATATGCTTAGTAAAAGCTAACCAAACAGTCCGCGAATAAACATTGTCAGAGACCTGAATCTGGCGAATACGTCATCGAGTTTGCGAATACAAAAACAACACCAATCATGACGTTGATGACGACGCGATAGCTGGTAACTGCCCTTTTTGGCTAGCAAATACCCATCACAGATGCCCACTGGTCTTGCTATTATTTTAGATATCGATTAGGAGTTGTGCATGCGTAATACGTATAGAGTACACGTAAGAAACTCGTAACAGTCATCAAATGCTCAGACAGACCTTGCCACCATGAATAGGTGGGTCTCGGCTAAAACAAGCTACAAGCGTTTATACGATCTTGTCCACATTGCTGAAGACTCTTGTGGCAAAAATCGTCGTTTCACACAGCTGTCGAAGACCTCTAGCTACAAATGGGCATACACCTGTGCGTTAACTCAGCGTTTTCGGAATTATTATCCTGTTTCAGGCGTGTTTATTGACGTGCCTTCATGGACTCGGACAATCAGATTGATATCGTCCCTAGAGGCGAAGTACACACATTTTTCACACATGTCGTTACCCTTTCCCCGTTGAGATCCCCAATAATTCCGTTCTACTTCGGGTACTTGAATCGCAGATGAAAAAAATTACAGAGTGCTTCACATTGTTTTCTCAAATATTCCTGAAGACACTTTATCAAAAGAGCCGATACTATTATCGGAAATGTTGATGAACAGCGCAGATGGTGATTTCATTCGGTTTCGGGTCAAGGGATCTTGAAAAAGATCAGCCACTTGTTTACGCTTGTTGGCTGCAAATTCTAATGGAGACTATCTCGAAATCGATGAAGCCATATACGACGAAGGCTCCGGAAACGCTATCGATGTAATCGAGGAAGAAGGCCTATGTGCACGTACACTTTTATGTTTAGGTATATTTTGAATCCGCGTTCTGAACAGATCGGGGGGCCTTCTAGCAAACTTTTGTCATGTTCGTTGACTTCGTCTGAGGTGTGGAACCACAGACACATCAAGCCAATGTTCCTTACCAAGCAAATATATTATGCGTATGCATTGTCGTATGCATACATGCGTGAGAAGTGATATTGAACCTGTACGCATACAATGTATATATACATATGGTATACACGTAATACAAAGATCACTTCGGAGTTATTCTGACTAAGCAGGCGTAATATTGACAGTGACTTTGTATGCTGACAGTTCGTCATGCGGGTACGTTATGGTGTTATGCAGCACATTTCATTACGAAAACTAATTTTTTTGCAAGTATCGAAAGCATTCAGCCTTTTGAACATCTATTTCTTCATCGTGGGGACTACGGGTGACATGCACGTGGATGCCGGAGAGATTCTCGGGAACGCTGTGAAAATGCGAAAAGACGTCGTGTTTGATTTTATGTCGCTGCATAGTGTCGACGTAAAGACTCAACTTACTCACAAATAACTCATTAATGGCAATCTGACTGAAATGTTATTTGCCATATCGACGAGCTAGACGAGAAGAGATCCTGTCGTTCCTTCTGGCCGGCTGATGCATATACAGTAGCGTTGCTGAATGTTCATGGGGTATCAGCGGACGAGACACTTTAGCCATGCTTGATCGATGTTTGTTGTCGCTACTCTTATTTATCTGGCTGGTCATTAGATTGGTCTTCAAAACACTAGCTATTGCCAAGAATGCGCGAAAACGCACAAGTGCATTCGGTCGCTAAAAATTAAATGTTTTTGCAGCTTTTATGAGCAGGCAGAATGCGTCCAGGAAGCTACGATGCATTTTTCCTTACATCATTATTGTAAAAAATTTCTCACTTTATCTACATATAAACTTAAATAAACCTGTTTAGTGATGTTTTCAAATATAGTATATAATCGACGTACGTGTGTTAACTACTTGCGTATGCCAGAGTTTTATATAGTCCCTTAGTTTCCATCGTACAGTTATCGGCGAATCGTATATCAAATAGACAAGCACCTACTCGTGTCGTCAATCAAACCGTGTCGTCACAAACCTAATATTAATGACGCACCCTATTCTACGCGTGTTCGCCTACAGTGATTGTGTGCCAACCACTCGCATGATAATACCACGGACTCTCAGTCTGCACTACAGAAGCCCACGTGACTAAGTAGAATATTAACAGGAATTCGTCAAAGTATTGTTAACTCAAATAATGTAACGTGAAGTCGCCGAAGATTGAAGAACTGGACCTCATAGGTGCTGCTTCCCGTATCCAGAGTTAGCCTAGAGAGAGATAAACGTTTGGTGTAAATTTTTGCAAACATAAGACAAATTGCTCCGGAAGCCAAATGTGATTAGGCGATTCTACGAAAGCATCGTCGAATCGTGTCGATGATTCTCTCGTCGCAGAAACAGTCCTTTATGACGTTGAGGAAATTCGAAGTCTCGTTCGTGCTGTTCGTCACTTCGGTTCTTCCATCGTTGCGAATGCGTCCCCTGAGGGCGAACGCAAGAACTTTTTGTACATTAAAGGATCCCCTCTATTCAAGTATCGAGTTCCCTAGTTCTTTCCTCCCTTACTTCCGACCGACAACGCTAGTAGCTCGTTTTCAAACACTGTCCTTCAAACCGGCTGGTTCGACGTCCACAGAATTCTCGGAGTTGCCGTTACAAGACAATCCCAGACATGAGAACCCTCACTTGCCCACCACTGTATCGATCGTAGTCATCTGCATCTTCGCACCTCAGTGCAGTTCTGTAGGCAGACGAACTTCCAACCACATGTACGGGATCACGTCCACAGTAGCACGGTCATGGAATTCTTAAAGTCGCTATATTGTTGAAACAGACGTGGTGCTTAGGCAAGCAGTGCTGCTTTGCGCTATCCCGACACATCGGGATCCGCTTTGCTCGTGTGCTTCTCTGTGCTCTACACTAGAAGAAAATCAATATGCTTTTACGCCGAGCTGGCTTTCCGATACGACCCTCAATGGCGTCTGCGTTCCTCCGTCTGGCGTTCTACTGTTCTAGCCACATCTGACATACTTCCTACCGAGGTTTTCCCTCCGCCCACGTATACGGCAGAGGAGTCAACCAAGAGCAGGTGTAGGTTTCCTCACATTAGCATACCACTAGCCGAACCGACTAAATGTTCAACGAAAAAAAGGAAAATTTACTACTGAGTAGATCAACTGTTTGACGCTGGCTGGCGGTGACAAAACTGCAGCTTTCGGCGTATAGCAATAGCCAAGACAGAACAACGCGCAACACTAGCCGAAGGCTTGGTATAGAAGCTCGCTAAAAACACACAGGTTTACTGTTCCCAGATGACCTACCCAATTTCTCATATTCATTCTTTGGCTACTGCCCAGGATCAGCAGGAATGTTTCCTGTTTCATTTTCTCTTGACCGAGTGATGAGGATCCGCCAATGGGTGCCAATTTGAGGACACCAAGAAATCTGCCAAAATGAAATCGGCCACCCTGAACTTTCGTGGCGAAGCGTCGCTGCAGGCCCAGAGCTGCCAAGTTCACTTGCAATGCATTTCCTGATACCCAACAACCGGAACACAATAGAGAATCATTTGTAGATAGGGCAAACACCACTAACACGTAGGAGAGATGGATGACGTAAAAGAGTGAATGGACAGAGTTCCATAGATGATGTCTGGTACACCTTTGTGCATCTTTCTAGGATATATGATCATTGTAGCAGGACAACCTTTAAATCTACCAGTTTATCAAATGAACAGCGCTGAATCTGTTTCAGCTGAGTAGATTGTAAGAGAAGGACACTGCTAAAAGCGAACATTTACTGTTGTGCCAATATAAAATGCGAATATATTTTCATTGTATTACTGAAAATTGCCTAAGGTATACCCTTTGAGCAGATCCACACTGTCGGATACAGAAGAATTGTTGGTTTAATGGCTATTCATTGCGATTCCACTGCTCATAGGAAGGAATACTTGCCAACTGCACGTATCTGCATTATGTATAAAATTTCCAAACTTATATCTACTAATAGAGCCTTGATATTCCTCTCACTGGTTTGTAAATTAATGCGCAATGGATGTGCACCCTACAACTGCCAACTTTGCATAGATGTTACCCCGATAACATCTACGAACATTTCAACTGTATAGTATCTAGGCTATTGTGGAGGAACTACGTGGCAACGAACCGTCTGGCTGTCATGACGAACTTGCGTCGAGACGAAAGCGGTCCTGTGTTCCAATCTCCATTATTCGTTGCCTGCAGTCGTGGAATCTTTGTCTTCTGGACGACATGCGAGCTAACATGTGTTTTTAACAGCGATTTTTTTGACTGATGGCTAACGTAACACCTGTTCTGCACCTGGCGACCGGCGCTCGGTCCTTCAGTGCCATAAAGCAGGCGTCGATGGAATTGCATTTCAGCCTTAGCGGCTCGGAATAGCGTCTGTCGAATGCACTGGGTCGAATCCGTGAAGCTGTGACGCTTACGGTTGTAAGGCTCCTGCCGTCGCGGAAGGTCGTTGTGCCTTTGTGCACCTTTTATAGAGGGGCCTGAGAGCCTGGAATCCCGCCGAGATTTCGGCGGTGTCGGCCCCATTGCGCTTCCAGAAAAATTGTCACGTGAACCTTTCTTGCGACCGTCCAAATACAGTCTACACTGTGAAGTATTTGACCTATGAATGCTATATAGTCGTTATGCCGGGTTCAGTTGCCGAGTTCACTGCTGGCATCGTGGAGCTTTATTTAAATACTACTAGTAATGTAAAAATAATATTATTTACTCACAACTGACTAAGCTGCGACAGAACGCATCTTTTTATTTTGTCAATAAAACGTCACTTCGCATAGACTAAATGTTAACGATGCACTTTGGAAGGCTTGCACATCCAGGCCTACCTAGTGACGTACTTCAAGTTTGCAGCAGCCGCATGGCTTTTACGCCGGGTTGATCATAAGGTCCTATGCCGTATATCTACGTGCCACCCCTCACCTGTGGATGTACTCCAGACTATCGATATCAAGCCCATGCTCCATGTGGCATCTGTATCCAATCTGACATTTCACTCCGTGTCTGTTTGGTGTCTGTTTGCAGATTTCAACGACCCGGCAGACGATCCCAATAGCCCGGACTATCGAATCACTGCCGAGCATTTTCCCCGTTACTTATTGCCCGATAGGGACGAAAAGCCATCAGCAGTCCCCGACGCTGACGGCGGCAACGATGTCGGCGAAGGCATTCAGGACGACAACGACGCCGAACGGGTGCCTAGGCCCCAACCTCTGCAGCGCGCCAAAGAGGAGGTGATCATCAGAGCCGAGGATTTCGCCGATATTCAGTTCATCGGTAGGCTATCCAAAGGAGCGATTCGTATTAATGCTAGGACATTAATGTGATCAAAGCTGATACAGTCATGCAGGCATGGATATAGAGTTTCAATTGAGGAATACGCTATCGCCTCTTCCGAATACGCGCGCCTTTTGACGTAATCATGCTAGAATATGACGAGGTACCATGTTTTCTGCTTTCATCGGTCGATGTACTCAGATGATTCCGACGCGGTAGAATTGCTGCAGCATCTTGATGCGCTTCAATCTAATGCTAGTGAGTGCCTGGTCGCCCTCTTGTGTCTGTTTATCCGTGGCTTTCCGTTGCACTATTCAACTATTATACGCAGTAGGACATAGAAAGCTGGTGGGCCTCATTCATTCTGCAGAGTAGTTCACGGAGAAGCAAGTTTAAACAAATTTGCAATTCGCCGATTTTCAATACACCGACCTAGAGCAGAGCAGCGTTGAAAGCTTCAGTAAATAACTGATCACAATGACGAAGACGACCATTGAAATCCATAGAATGCCTAAACTTGGGATTGAGAGAGTTATAGTAATGGCTGCACCACACGGCTATGGCCATAGTGAGGGACGAACCGCAGCAAAGTATTACTCCCCAAAGTTGGAGTGAATAAGCCTAATTACTCAGTAGTCTAGTGCCTTAACGCATCCGCTAATGTGTTTAAGCGATAAAGTCTATTGATTGTATCAAAATGCTTGGAAATTTATTTCTATTGAAACATTTGAAATATATCAAGATGATGATATCGCCGAAATATAGTCGCACACAATGAAAAGTGACATATATAAGCGTTTGAAGCGATATTAAAGTTTTGTTATCTATTAAATTTACATTGCTCTTAACCTCTAAGAATCAATCTTTTTAGAATGTAACATGACAATGTTTATTAATTCGCCATACTGCTACGTACGCCATATAATGAGTGCCTTACCACAAAGACATATCTTACACATTGCCGCCTTACGGCTAACTCTTCTGTGTGTGATCTAAGCCTTTGGGTTTGTTTTTTTTTATATTGAACCATCGAAGCTCGTTAATGCCTCCTCTAGCTTATCTTACTCGAACCGATTCTAGTCATCTACGTTGACAAGTCCCTAGTTATGATCACTATACCTAACCACGACCTATCTACAGCAAACGTCCCCGTACGCTGAACAGGTCTCACGTCACAAGAGCCGCATTCGCCGTCGGAATTATAATAGACTATGATGAATTCGTAATGGAGCTCGCTCACGCTCACGATGGGCCGCGGCCAAAAATAACGAGAACAGACGAAATCGGTGTCATCTACGTTCCCCGTACATTCACAGTAGTCGTATATTGTCCTTCGTCACTACGGCTGGCGACGCCACCACCGTCGAAAGGGGAACAGAGAGGTTGGGTTCATACGAATCAATTCCTTTGCCTACGTCCCAACTAGAGCTCGCAATTACCTTTGCAGAACGATGATTGCCTGTTCGCTGTATCGCTGTCTTCGCACGTCGTCTCCAACACGAGTCTTCACTTGCGGAGAACCTTTCGCCTATACGCATTCCATCGTAAAATTTGAATAGTGGACGTTGTTAGCTAAAGCGATCTCACTAAACAGATGGAGCGTCGAATGCAAGCGGCCGCGTTCGCAGATGACACTTAATATCGACATTAAGGGTCTGATCGATCCCAGCCCAGCACCCAGAATGCAATCAGAAACGAATAACATAGGCATACATACATTGTTGTTATGCTAGACCATTTACTAGTAAGGTGGATTGTCCTTTAACTCGATCTCTTTCGTCACCGGCAGCTGTTGTGGCAGGCTGCAGCACAATTGCAGCGTTCCTAATAGTTTCGACTGGCTACTGCGTCTATCGGGTCCACCAGAACCAACGGATGGCGCAGGACGTCGACTACCCAGCGTACGGTGTGACCGGACCCGTCAAGAACGCGTTGACTTCGCCTCCCACTGACCGAAAGCTGGCCCAAAGCGCTCAGATGTATCATTTTCAGCACCAGAAACAGCAGATGATCGCTGTAGAGAAGTAAGTCAATCGAAAAGGGGGTGGTCGAGACACTTTCGTTAGATGTTGACTGACGTACACAGATGTATTTGTTACCTGGATAGGCCAATGACTGCGGGGGCGGTTAAGTCTGTTTGCCTTGTGATAGCAGCCACTGTATTCACAACAAAATCTGAGTTTATTGCTCGGGGCGTAAATGTATGTGCTACAAGACTCGCTTCCAGACGCTCGCGATGATCAGCTGTCGGCACAATTCGTCTTAAAGATTGCGCGGGCGTAATGCCATTATGTCGCAATAACCGTATCTCTACGGGGTCCAATGAAGAGAAAATAAAGATGAAGGTAAAGATGAAAGTAGGGATGATGGTAGAGATGTAAAGATGAAAGAAGAGATGGTGGAACCGTCTAGGCTTCATCCACATTGCTTTTGCGACACAGTAATTTTCGAGTTGGACTGGTGGCTGAGTCAAGCTGCAAATAATCTACTTGAATTTATTGGAAGCTCACATAGTTACACATAGTATGCATAATAAAATAACATTCCCCACAAAATAGTGAACGATAATCTAAGACAGAGCGATAGAAATAGAAGCATTCATACGATATGAACGAAGAAAGACATGTATGTTCATACATGTATGTTCATATGTAAGTTAAATAATAATAGATGCACTTTCCCTAGAGAATGGTTCGCACAACCGATTCATTTGCCTGTCGAATAAAACGTGATTGAGCTTGATTTACTTCTATATTCGACGTTTTTCATCCTTTTTACCAGGAATCAACAAGCCGTATTGCCGTCGTTAGCGAATCGGCGGGGCTCCCGTTCCGAAGGTGAGAGCGACGACGAGGATAAAGACTATACAGTCTACGAGTGCCCAGGACTCGCGCCGGTACGTAGATGAGTATAATGTTCATCTATGTGTACACGAATGCTCCAACTTTGCGTTACGACGAGCTTATGAGCTCGGTGTATATCCTAATAACCTAGTTAAGCCAATAAGTTACGAAGTGCAGGCGTGCATTGCGCACATTTGCCTGCTCCGTTAGCAAACAAACGGACGTTGCTGTATGTTGTAGTGTACTAAAAACATAGAATGCCATAGAATGCCTCTAGCACCAAAAGTGTCGCTAGACTTATCCTACCTCACTCGGTTGTCACCATAACGACAGAAAAAAAGCCAATTCAGGCGTGGTTAATAATCAAAGAGGATAGCTCGCATGTGGTGCTACTCGTGTACGTTTTTTTCAGGGAGGTCAGATGGAAGTCCGGAATCCGCTGTTCCACGAACGGAAGACATCAAAATGATTTCACTGATCGTCGATGCGCCCGTTCAGCTATGGCAGGCCATCGTCAATCAGCGAAACATTTACGCATTGACGCAATGAGATTTGTGGGAAGCATAAACAGACCCCAAAAAAAAACCGAATTCGACAAATGTGATGGCTCTGTGAGAACACTCATACTTCGGATAGCCAAAATGATAAAGACGATATTTATGTAACAATTAATTTGAAATAAAGATGTAATCATACTTTTGCAAAAGTAATTTACGAGAATCGACAGACGACAACACTTATGGGTCGCTTAATTACAGAAAACAAAGACTATTTTGTAGCAGTAGCCACAGCAGCAGCGGCAGAGGCAACAACAACAACAAAAGGTAACAATGGCAGTTACTATCGAACTTACTACATGGAAGAAAAGAAGATAACGACCAAGGATTTAGCATACAACACTGTCTACGTTAAATTTGGACAAAGTGATATCGGCTAGATACGAAATTCAGTATGGTTATCAGACCGCAAGCTAGCGACGTAATGAAATACACCTCCAATAGGACCAACGAGGTGGGGTACCGAGCCAAGCAGCTCAAAGCCATCCACGTTCCTATCTGATTCTCCATGAATTCAATGCCTACTAAATCCGATACGACAAATGCCATTTGAGATGCACCAGGCATGCGCTTACAATTCTGACGACGAGAGATCAAAAGAAGCACAGAGTCATCCGGAACCGACAGATATTAACAACAATAAAAACATCAGCAACAGCGGCAGCAGTCTCGGATTCAACAATGGCGGATGAAGGTAGGAGGGGAAAACTAGGAGCAAGAGAATGTACGGGAAAAGAGATAGAAAAGCTGAGACGGAAATCGTAAACGTAAATTCGCGATCTGAGGTGGTTTGTCTATGATGACAATACACAATGCAGTCATGTGTAACGGCTATACGAGCTCGGGCAACTTGCATCGTTGAGAGCAGCCATCACCAGTTTTACCTAAGTTTACGCTGATCCAATGGACTGAACACAATGTGAGACGTCATCGAGAATCACGGACGGCGGCCGCAGTACAGCTATTGTACTGCTATTCTAACCAAGGTATAGATACACATGTGAAGGATAAATATATATATATATATATATGTATGTTGTGTCGCTATGGAACCATTAGAGCTCAACTTTATTCATTTTGAGATGGGCATTTGAGTTTTCTCGACGTAAGCAGTGCCCTACTACTCGTCACACGTCGACTGTATCTACTGAAATAGTACGACATTTCCAATAAACCAATCAGAACTTTCGAGTTCACCAAAACACGTTATTGCTGTTTTATAGCTCCCCGTACACCCCTGCGACCATATATAGGTTGTATCTGTGGTAATTTATATATTATTGGCCGCCTGGGAACGTTCAAGTATATTATTTTTCAACTATACTTAAACAGAGAACTTTAATCATTTAAGCAGTTAAGATGTTGTGAATTGTTGGAGTGACCAAATCATATCGATTGTATGTATTATATGTTGTTGTGACGACAAAAAACTCAATGAAAAGTACTATCTAAAATCTGCCTATGATAAAAATGAAGTGTAATGTTTAGGTTGTCGTAACAGATATGCATATATTATCTCACGCATACTTATATAAGTAATAGATAAAAGTACCTTGCTTACATGTTATGCCATGCGCACACATTATTGTGATATGGAAAACGAAAGCCGCGTTCACTCTGGCTGGAGTATATATTTCTGTCGCGGTAAACTCGTACACCAGTAGACTCCGATGCAATCCGCAAGTGAAGAACTGTTCCCTGGCGACCACGGCTTGTCAGGCCAACACGTACATATTTGCCTTGCTTCCTCTTGACTTCCCTTGTCTCACGCTACCACTTTCCAATCGTGTTGTTTAAATATAAGGAGAACCAACATGTTCGTAGGTGATTATTGAACTCCACGACGAAAAACAAATAGAACAATAACAACAATGCGACAGACAAAGAACAACGCTGACAATGAGCCAAATCAAAGGGAAATGAATCAGTCTGTTAGAGCTGCATTAAGGAGGTCATTATGGAGTGGATACTAATGGTACCGAATATAAATGCAATTAGCGGGGTGATCACGTAACGTAGCTAAAACAAACCAACAATGTTTCCTCTCACTTTCTCTCTCTTTCGCTCTCGGTTACCGATTAGATCAGATCCCGACGATCGTATGGCACGGCCATTAACCTACTTACAGATAACACAGCCCAGATAAACTTTATACGTATATATATATATATATATATATTGAGAGTAATAGTTAAGTTTTGCATAAGCCATCAATCGCCGAGCGTTAAATTACGACCTTACGACGATGAAAGATACAGCAAACAGTAAAAGCGGCGAGAGCAGAAACATAGCAGTTAGCTATCCCGTACAACGATATCATAGCGTGCCGAACCCACCAGGTGTAAGCACAAAAGGAATTGCGTTTTTTGATTAGTTCGTTCTCCGAACGATCGCCAGCCATACAGGTTTTGGGAATGGTAGAATCGCCAGTTGAGGCCTGCGACCGCTGGCTGCCATGGGCATATCAATGGTAGAAACACTGAGTATTAACATTAAGTTTAACGGAGTGACGTAAAAGGTGATCAAAACAGCAACGATACGGATGCTAATCAATGGAGGTAATGATGATGATGATGATGATGAATCGTGTTAACCACAAGCAGTGTATCGCCGACAACATACTCCGAAACGAGATGGCGAAGTAAACAGCAATCAGCTCGAAAATTTGGCAGCCAATGACAGCAGCTGCCAGCCGAGTCAGATGAGAGAGTATGGAAACTGAGCACGTAGAGTCACTAGAGGAGCTAAACCAGGGATGGAGAAATCACGACGGCGACGGTAGAAGACAAGCCGATAATCTGGACGTTTAAAAATATTTAGCGAAAACCAAATAGATGAGATACGATTCGTTTACCACTGCACGAATACATGTATCACCTGAGCAATAGCCAAAATTTAGTCAACTAATAATGATGTTCATAAAATATATAGACCGAAAAAATCAGACATATGCAAAAAATGACGATACATGATATGAATAAAAATTACGGTGACAGAAATAATATGAGCATTACAAACCCAGATATTGAGAGATATATACACTGAATATAAATATATATAAATATATACTATTAAATTATTAGTTCGTTGATGTATACAGAGTATTCATATATGACACAATATCTATGTTCCGTTTTTTTCCTCCTCAGCAAACGACCACCACAAGCGAATAACAAAAATATATTGTGCTTTGTTTCTAAAAAAACGTGTTTTTAATATCATTGATAGGTGCAAGCTGCTTGACATTTGCAGACCGATTTGCGGCCACATTTCCAGCCTCAGTTTAGTCTAAATTCTAATATATTTTTTACATTACTTTGGTTTATCCTATACCCTACAGCATATTGGGTTTCCAAGCATGGAGAACAAAACTCGCACGTAGGAACTTATTAGCTATCCCACAGTGTACCTCAAAACAACATAGCACATCGTAAGCCATTTCCGACTGTACACTTACAACATTAACATGGACAACTGCACGTACGATCGCTGAACTATCCTTTACAACACACGCCAAAACATGTCCACCAAAAACCATACCTAGAAATGAACGCCTTTCCAAATATTAATATCAAAATTTGCCTATTGGGAGCGTCAAAAGCAATAAATAAGAAAACCTAAACATCGGATGTCGTACGTATCGATCAAGAAGTATGCTCCGCAGTGTAGCCCGAAACAAAGACCTTGAATCCATACAAAAACGTCATTGGAGCCTACACCCAAACCTCGAAAGAACCGAAACTATTTTTTTATGGTTTTCCGCACGGTCCTGTGGAAATCAACTTCAACATCTACAGGGATTTTAAGTTTAAAGAGCCTTAGCCTACAAATAAAAAAGTATTATCTTAAGTATGAGCCGTGCGGACAACTCCTATAAAACGCTAAAGCTTCAATCGAATTATAAAGCTTACACCGTTGTAATCATCCATAACCCTTTCTCAAATACTCTCAGGGGAATTTATTTACCATTGTTCTCTACAGGACCCAATTTGGATTACGCTGTTTTAAATTGCCTGGGGACACAGTAATTTTAAACAACGATCATGTTGACAAAGGACATTGGTTTCTTATACGTATTACTAATATATAATGCATAGTTAGTAAATAATAATTAATCATATTCATGAAGTCTGTCTTGCGAAGGAATGCGAAATCGTGAGTGGGCAGTCGATATTGGCTGGTGGTTAATTTCCAAAGAATCTAACGTTAATAGTATCTATATTCATTTGAAAACATAGTCGCTCAAAGCGATAAAAGTGACTGCACCTAAAAGAAGACACATACATTCAGCTTTCTTTTCACTATATTTTAAATGCATCACCATTTCAGTTTGTATATATATATATATATATATCATACTTTTATATATATATATATATATATATGTATAGCATTGTAATCGCGGCGCACAGTAATCGCTTTCATCAATAATATTATTAGTACACATAATATTCAGATAATGTATAATTATCATGCCCTCATATTTACTTTTCACTAATAATACATTCAGTCCTGTCATCAATATCCAACCGAATAATTTTTGGGTTTCACAGAGATGACCCGGCTTCGTACACAGACAGCTGCCGACGAGGCAGATTCGATGAATGTTTACTC